>KZ062208.1:107584-122888 GCA_002091835.1 Anopheles maculatus
CTGACGAATATTGCATCCAGGCAAAACCCTGACATCCCAATGCTTCTATTGAAGTGAACCGCAATGCGGTTCTCAATTATTAATATTATTGATAATTATGTGCACCGATAAGACGGCTGGAATCGGGGTCTAATGCTTCTAATACCCTCGAGGGCAATATTTGATGGCAGAGAGTGAGCGTGAAAGCGAGAGATCGTGAATGGTGCGTGCGGTAGGTCTTGTTATTATGTCCACCGAACATTTCCTTTACTCCACCCTTTCTTAACCTTTCTTGCCTCTACCAACGGCTTGTTGAAATTAAGACAGTCACATAGCGTAAGAATAATGCAGGCAGAGTGTACCGGAAATGCAACATACGAGATCTTGACAAGCAGGAAGGTATCGTCTGAAACGTCTCTATGGCATCATTTTGCATCTCAAACGGTACCCTCTATTCGTACGGTGCCATCGTTTTTGACATGGTTGCTAATTAGTTTCCCTGCACCTGTTTTCCAAGCTCCTATTTCTTTCTCTTTCATTACTTAACTGAACATTTTACACTAAAAATAAAACAATTAGTCAATAGAGTCTCGTGAGTAAATTCAAACATGCAAACTACGTTGATTTATAATTGCAAATGTATGATTAAAGTTTTATTCTGCTTTTATTGGTTTGCATTTAGCTTTAATAATGCGAACGACATATTTTCAAGCCCAAATAAATGTACCGTTTTTGAGCCGTATTCAATACTTCTTTGTGCAATAAAAATAAATCGATTTCATACACCTGTCAGCATCACTATTTTATTATGCGTGATTTTGGAATGATAGCAGCACATTAGATGTAGCTAAACTGAACCATAAATCAACAAATCGATCACATAAGTCAATTGCTTTTAGCATATGCTACCCTTGATGCGTGTTCACAATATATATGCAATTGATGTTCTTGAATCAAAGGGTCCATGAATAGCCGCGTACAATAAAAATGTAGGAGAGAAATACATTTTTTACAAAGGAAGCATATAGATATCCGTTTCGATACGTATGATAAATCTTGGAAACATGGATCAGAATCAACAACATAGTGTAAGACCTATGATCAATTAGCGTTTACTGTTTCATCGTCAAAATAATGTCTATTTAATATTCTTTTAGTTAGGGGATATTTTTGCCCAAAATCACAATTTTGTAAATCAGAATTTTTTTTATATATAAACCATTCGAAACATTACGTAATGTGCTACAGTGTCATATAAAATACACAGAGGATAACATAGCGTCCTCAGGATTTTCTCACTACAATGATTTATGGTCATGCTACCGAGCGGTACAAATTCCGTATACGTTTATTCACATGGGTAATGCATATCATGTTTATGTCAGCTTAAGTTTGTTAGAAATTCTTTTCATACATATGAGCTTTAATGAAATATAAAGCTAGATATTGAATCAGCGTTCCTCTAGGATAAGTGCCACGAAATCACAATAGATATGTTCAATAAATAAAACAGTTCTGTTTTGTAAAAGCATCGTAGCAAAATATTATAAAATTGGTTTTGTTCAAATTAGTGATGTAATAGCGCATACATAATGAGGGATAAAATGCAGAAGAAGTACTTAATGTACCGAGGGTTTTAATTCCATGTGATTCACAGAAACATACAACTTACAGAAATGCAAGAGAAAAGCATTAGTCTGTTGCACAAAAACAGCTGGTGAAGTGAAGTGAAATAAAACAGCAAAAAAAAAATCATCAACAATTTTGAAAAGATAACAAAAAAGAAGTAATGCAACCAAAAAGCAATAAAAAGGTACAAAAAGACCTGATGGCTTACATTGAACATTTTTATGCGATATTATATTTCCGTTTTAATCTAATTAATTTTTTTAGTATCAAAATTTATAACTATAATATTTTGATCATATTGGTGATGCATGAAAAAACAACTCCAAGAATATTTTTTTTTTATTCAAGTAGAACGGCCTGGCCGTATTGCTACCAAGGATATCTTTGAGGATAGCTTTTGAGAAGCTAGCACAGTGAAACCCCAATACCAACCAAACCAACTGGAAATTGTTAAAAGGAAAGCAACAATCGAATAAATTGACTAAAATTAACCGGTCAATTACACAAATCAAATCGACCGCTCCTTATTTTCTTCGATCTGTCTCAGTGCTTTCCACAACAGACTTCTAAAGGCCGGTAGTTCGTTTGAACGATTTTTTTTTATCTTCGAACTGAAGAGTCAACTAACGAGCTTGAGATGTATTCTGAAGTTTTTGAAGAGCAGAAATGTACAAATCTGCATGTTGGTATCGCAGGCAGACAAAAAAAAACAGCGGCAAGAAGCATGCAAATCGATAAAAACGGTTAAATTGAGTTGGAACATGAAACGAAAAACTAATCATGATTCAAACACAATACCCGATCAATTATTACGATATCCATCTATCCTAAAACAAACGAAATATTATTTAACAAAATTGTTTTGTTATTTTATTTCAATTCTTTTTTTTCTTCTTCTTCTTCTCTGGTTCTACAACCTCAGTCGGTCTTGGCCTGCTATTTATAGCTTTCTATGACTTGGTTTTAAACGTAGCAGGATAGTCAGTCCTGCGTACGGGGAGGCGGTCCGCCGGGATTCGAACCCCGGTCCTGCCGTGTGAAGACCGGCGCCGCTATCGTATATCGTTTTTTTTAGTAAACTGCAAAAGAAGCGTGTTTATGTACGCTTTCTTGTGAACGAGCCGGTAGCATTTTAATTTAGTATCACAGTTGAGGCTTATTTACCACCGAGATAGTTTAGAATGCATTAGCATAAGATCCTCAAACACTCGTTTCTGTCGATGTGAGCAAATAAGGTAAGCAAACTTTGCTCTAAAGACAATGATCTGATATGCAAAAGATTTAATCCAAAAAATTTATTAAGAACATTTCTTCCATTATCATCCCTGGTCATCTTTGGATTCTACACGATACATAGCAAGACGAAATTTGCCAGATTGTGTACACTAGGCCTAAGAAGAACCGTTAGCCTAGTATCCTTACTTAGCACGGTACTGAAGCGCCTTCTAACGACGGGTTCTGCAGTGCAAAGTGGTGGTACCACTCTGGCTAACGTTAAGATTCTTGCTCTATGGCTAGCACGGGATCACGAAAGGATTATTCTAAACTATCAACCTACGACAAGAAGTTCCCAGTCCGGTACGCACTACTCGCTCGCTGCATGAGAAAAACCCGGTTGTACCGATATAATTATGATAAACTTGGCAATCTTTCCATGTTCTTAATTTTCTGAAACCTTTCCTAGGAGTAAATCTCCGGACGCAATCAGTTTCACCGTAGGACCCGAAGCTAAAGAAGCTTTTAGCAATAATGAAGATTAATTAAAACAGCCATCGAAGGAAAGATATTATCACGAAATGACCTACCGTCGTAGGTAGTCACACGATGGAAGATAGATACATGGGAATAGATTTTCATTTGGTGTTTCTTTTTCTTGCACTAAACACTTCACTTATTGCAATGTATAACAGACAAACGCTTCTTATGAAATGTAAATGTACTTGCTTATAGACCTACTTATTTATTGCCTTTAGTATGTCCAATTATTCAGTACATTGGCTTACACGAACATATTTTTGTGTAGTCACATGGCTGCTGCTAAGTACCGGAAGATGCCACCATTTTAAAATAAAAACGTGACAGATTGTTAATCAAATTTGATCATGATAATATATGAATAATGATTCGTTGACATTGAATTGCTGCAGTACATCAGCATTGTAACATTGCGATGTATCACGAATCATCAATAATAAAATTGAGGTTTCCACCTTTCTACTGGTTACAATGTTTGCAGTCAGTGTGTTTAGTAGATAAGTCATTTATGAAGTTTGAGCAAAAAAATACTCTCAACTGCTGTCCCTCATGCTGAAGTTTTTGAAGAGCAGAAATGTACAAATCTGCATGTTGGTATCGCAGGCAGACAAAAAAAAACAGCGGCAAGAAGCATGCAAATCGATAAAAACGGTTAAATTGAGTTGGAACATGAAACGAAAAACTAATCATGATTCAAACACAATACCCGATCAATTATTACGATATCCATCTATCCTAAAACAAACGAAATATTATTTAACAAAATTGTTTTGTTATTTTATTTCAATTCTTTTTTTTCTTCTTCTTCTTCTCTGGTTCTACAACCTCAGTCGGTCTTGGCCTGCTATTTATAGCTTTCTATGACTTGGTTTTAAACGTAGCAGGATAGTCAGTCCTGCGTACGGGGAGGCGGTCCGCCGGGATTCGAACCCCGGTCCTGCCGTGTGAAGACCGGCGCCGCTATCGTATATCGTTTTTTTTAGTAAACTGCAAAAGAAGCGTGTTTATGTACGCTTTCTTGTGAACGAGCCGGTAGCATTTTAATTTAGTATCACAGTTGAGGCTTATTTACCACCGAGATAGTTTAGAATGCATTAGCATAAGATCCTCAAACACTCGTTTCTGTCGATGTGAGCAAATAAGGTAAGCAAACTTTGCTCTAAAGACAATGATCTGATATGCAAAAGATTTAATCCAAAAAATTTATTAAGAACATTTCTTCCATTATCATCCCTGGTCATCTTTGGATTCTACACGATACATAGCAAGACGAAATTTGCCAGATTGTCTACACTAGGCCTAAGAAGAACCGTTAGACTAGTATCCTTACTTAGCACGGTACTGAAGCGCCTTCTAACGACGGGTTCTGCAGTGCAAAGTGGTGGTACCACTCTGGCTAACGTTAAGATTCTTGCTCTATGGCTAGCACGGGATCACGAAAGGATTATTCTAAACTATCAACCTACGACAAGAAGTTCCCAGTCCGGTACGCACTACTCGCTCGCTGCATGAGAAAAACCCGGTTGTACCGATATAATTATGATAAACTTGGCAATCTTTCCATGTTCTTAATTTTCTGAAACCTTTCCTAGGAGTAAATCTCCGGACGCAATCAGTTTCACCGTAGGACCCGAAGCTAAAGAAGCTTTTAGCAATAATGAAGATTAATTAAAACAGCCATCGAAGGAAAGATATTATCACGAAATGACCTACCGTCGTAGGTAGTCACACGATGGAAGATAGATACATGGGAATAGATTTTCATTTGGTGTTTCTTTTTCTTGCACTAAACACTTCACTTATTGCAATGTATAACAGACAAACGCTTCTTATGAAATGTAAATGTACTTGCTTATAGACCTACTTATTTATTGCCTTTAGTATGTCCAATTATTCAGTACATTGGCTTACACGAACATATTTTTGTGTAGTCACATGGCTGCTGCTAAGTACCGGAAGATGCCACCATTTTAAAATAAAAACGTGACAGATTGTTAATCATATTTGATCACGATAATATATGAATAATGATTCGTTGACATTAAATTGCTGCAGTACATCAGCATTGTAACATTGCGATGTATCACGAATCATCAATAATAAAATTGAGGTTTCCACCTTTCTACTGGTTACAATGTTTGCAGTCAGTGTGTTTAGTAGATAAGTCATTTATGAAGTTTGAGCAAAAAAATACTCTCAACTGCTATCCCTCATGAACAACCGCCATTGATGATAATAGCACGTCGCTTATTTCAATATTTTCCAGAATGGAATATATCTAACTATTTGTTATACATATTGTTTTTTTTTTGTAGGTAATAATAATGTATTGACTAATTATAAACAACGATTAATCTCACTTATTAAACACTAACCTGTTTGCAAGTTCCTTCAAACATCCACAGCTGCAATATAAATTCAATTCAATCAGTGCCTTCGATTCGCTGCTCTGTTCATCTTCGATCACTATGCAACAAGCGCAATCAATTACTCACAACCTTTCTTCGTTTGTCTCAAATGTCATCTGGAAGGTTTTTCTTTCCAATCAGTGCCGGAAAGGTTTGCTAAACACAACAGAGATTTATTTGAGTTCAAACCGCAACGAATCTGTCTGATTGGAAAGAAAAACCTTCCAGATGACATTTGAGACAAACGAAGAAAGGTTGTGAGTAATTGATTGCGCTTGTTGCATAGTGATCGAAGATGAACAGAGCAGCGAATCGAAGGCACTGATTGAATTGAATTTATATTGCAGCTGTGGATGTTTGAAGGAACTTGCAAACAGGTTAGTGTTTAATAAGTGAGATTAATCGTTGTTTATAATTAGTCAATACATTATTATTACCTACAAAAAAAAAACAATATGTATAACAAATAGTTAGATATATTCCATTCTGGAAAATATTGAAATAAGCGACGTGCTATTATCATCAATGGCGGTTGTTCATGAGGGACAGCAGTTGAGAGTATTTTTTTGCTCAAACTTCATAAATGACTTATCTACTAAACACACTGACTGCAAACATTGTAACCAGTAGAAAGGTGGAAACCTCAATTTTATTATTGATGATTCGTGATACATCGCAATGTTACAATGCTGATGTACTGCAGCAATTTAATGTCAACGAATCATTATTCATATATTATCGTGATCAAATATGATTAACAATCTGTCACGTTTTTATTTTAAAATGGTGGCATCTTCCGGTACTTAGCAGCAGCCATGTGACTACACAAAAATATGTTCGTGTAAGCCAATGTACTGAATAATTGGACATACTAAAGGCAATAAATAAGTAGGTCTATAAGCAAGTACATTTACATTTCATAAGAAGCGTTTGTCTGTTATACATTGCAATAAGTGAAGTACACACACAGAAGATGGAGGTAATATATTCCGCTGACCTCTTATTCCATCGTGAATTCGATTATGATTGCAACATTCGCTCTGCGACCTCGACGAACTCGGAAGGTGGATCCTTGCAGGATGTTTTCTCATTTTACGACTGTAGTGTTTTGCTTTGGTCACCCGACCACCAGGTGCAATAACCTAACCGTGGCGCCATAAATAACGCGGCCTGTGTACATTATGTTTCCTCCCGGCTCGGTCAGGCAGTTCAGAATAACTTTCTCTACAAGCTTAACGGTAACACTGTTTCCATCAAAATGGGATTCAAAAGCGCACGTTAATACAATTTGACATTCATACATGAGCTTACATACGCGTTTCTATACAGAGACACCAAAACGTATCACACCTACTCATAGCGGAGACCTTCTTATAGCTTAGCAATAACCGAGTTTCAAAAAAAGAACCAATATGAAGAAAATTTCGCTTAACTCGACACTATAAGGTAGCATTACTAACACGTTCCGAACGGAAATAACAAATTTTATGTTACACGATTGCAGCGTATCATCATGAAAAATTCATCGATCACCATCGTATGGACACAGATCAACACATATACATGACATTTTACCTTCAAACATTAAAGTTCAGTACATTGGTTTGAAGAAATGTCGTTAACACATTCATTTTAATTTTTAATTTAAGTTATCAAACATTTTCCTTTCAACCTTTTTGTACCTTTTAGTATATTTGAATTCATATTTTGATGATAATTCATCACAAAACCTTCAATATCGTCAAAACTGAATACTCTCAATTATTATGGGGCTCTAACGGAACTAAAAGAAACACCGATCATAAAGGAAAGAATCAAACTAAGCACTAATCATAAAAGGCGGTAGAGCAAAGTTATTATCTGTGAAACATGAAGGAGCAATTTGGTGGCTCAGTGTTTCACATGAAGCGAGTGTCCCATCCGGACAGCTCTCCCCTGTACGCTGTAATATGTTTTTTTAATAAACGTTGGTGCCTGTTGCCACATGCTAATTTCTTTGCCCGAAACGCAACAGAAGCTTTTGCAACAATGTTTGTTGTGAGGTATTAAAAAAATCCTGTGGATCATCTCTACGAAACTGATATACACACTTCACCACAGTATAATTCATCATCATAATTCAACATCTGAGGTAATGAAAGTTGTTGATAACTTTTATCCAATAACCCACACAAGTACACATTGTGTATAATGTGCTCGGTTAATGTTTCTGAAAGCTATATTAGCCAGATGTAGCGTAAAAACACGTGGATGACCTAGAAGGAAACGCCAACTGTTACATCATTGCGGTGAAACAACGCCCCTATACTGCGGTTGACTCTGAACTCTGAATAAGTTGTGGCTAAACTCTGAATAAGTATCGTTTATTGCTTTTCCGGTGCTATGTAGCTTTGAAGAAACGTTAAAATTTGTTTACTGATTTATTCTTTCCTGCATGACTCCATCAATATTTGTTATTCGATAAATATTGAAATTATGCTGAATTTTGCGCAACAAAGGGCATGCTAGCTGGAAATGTTCGTAATCGAATCATTAATTTAAATTTTTCTTTTTTGGTTTAACGATCTGATAAATCTTCCTCTGCTTCTTGGCTTTACGATTTTGATATGCTAGATCATGCGCGCAATTCAATATCTTAGACTTATTGGTTATTATACTTGCTGCCACGCAGTTTGATAGTTTGTTCTTACTATGAGGAAACGGTTCGGATAGGATTCGATTCGACGCATGCCTCCTATGTAATTGCTTCCTAAACTACTTCATATCACACGTAATCGAATATATAATACTTGTTACGAGGGACCAATCCGAGTGGGTATCGATACTCGATTCTGTCGTATGAAAGACCGGCTTTGGCATCTCTAAGCAACCGAACGGACCTCTTACTTAATCATCAAATAACTCATATGATCATATGATGATCATAACCATATCTTAATCATCATCATATAACTTAGATAAGCAGTTTTCATTGCTTCAGAAGCTAATAATGGAACTTTTCAGTTTCAAAAGTAGATATAATATTTTATACTATTTGGAATTTAGATTTCCTCCAATTTTATTTCAAGTCATATCGAAATAAGCTGTTTCATATCCGTATTCTATATTCCGTATGCTGTACTACGATCATTGCAGGTTGTAGAACTAGGATGCAATAAAAAGATAAAAAGATAAATAAAAAGAAATAAATCGATATTTTTACTTAACAGACGCATCACACACATAAGATCGAAAGGTTATATCTTAATTAATTTAACAAATTTGATGCAAAGATAGATGTGCAAGGAAAAGTTAGTTAAAGTATGGCAATAATTGGCCGAAAGAACATTTACAGAGTCTCATGACCGTATGCGAAGCATGTAATGGATGTGGGATGGTAAGAACATTGTGAAGGAATCGCCAGAACTCGTAAAGTAACGGTTTCACATTCATTATGCATGAAAAGAAGCTGCATGCATGAAAGGACAAATGTATCATCCACAAGCCGTGAATCAAAAGAAATTATTCATGGCTTACTCCTTTCAGATGTCAGACCCAGCAGCTCAAAGTATCCTTCCATACATATTTTCCTCCTGCTTAGCCGCTATATCTTCCGCGATTGTTCGAAATTTTTGTTCTTGGCGTAACGATATATGGTAATGGATCTGCAATAAAATAATGTTCCTTTCAGTGTTTTGTTACATTGCTGTGCCCGGCGAAAGCCTATTTAAGTGAGATAATAGAACAATACAGCTATACTTCTTTTGCTATTCTTGACTAGATCACAAATGCACATGTTTTCATGGTGCGTAAGGGAGCGTAAACATGTTTCCGACTGGCTACTGGTCCATGATAATGTTTCGTTACATATATTTTAAAATCACTGCAATGTGACAAACAGTCTTTGATGACTTCTAAACACAAAGCATAGGTCGGTCATCGCTCAAGTGGCATGTACATTGAAACAATGGTCAAGATATGAACAGGATATAAACGAACAGTCTGAACATTGGCCAGAAGGAGTAGTACGCAAAGTACTAATTAATTCAAATTCGTAATTTAGTACCCCGCATTATTATATTGTATAATATATTATTGTGATGCATTAAGCTAATGTTTTTTTATTACATTTTATTAACAACATGTTAAGCAGATTTGGATTTGTTTTCCATGTTACTACTAAAACAATATTTAAAACTTAAGTAGCACTTCTATCGAAATATGTACTCCTTTGAAGATTTCAGTCTTGCGAAACTTACATTTCGTACTAGTAAATTTCTGCAACCATTCTTTAAAGGACCCACCGCTCCACCAAGGCCACAAATACACACCATTTGATTAGCTCTGGCCGAACTTATGTGCAGTGCTCACTAAACATAAACAGCACTAGTATGTACAACCAAACAACCAACAAACTACGCTTCTACACTTATCGATGATGGTAAAGAATCTGGTTTTCAAGTGTCCGCAGCGTTCTCGCTCAAGTGCCTGGCGGGTTGGGACCTTTTAAGAAACCGGCAAAGGAGAGTGCTAATGTTTTATTCACCAATTTTAAGAACACAGCAAAACAGCTCATAAATATCGTATCAAACGTTTGCCCGGTCAAGCGAAAATCTACAAAGCGTGAATACTTAATAAGGCTTCTGCACCATGCATATGTTTCCTGCCCGAAGCACGATGAAAACGCCGACAGGAAGACGCTGGCGACAATGCTTCGCCAAAGCATCGAATGCGGAATTGAATTGCGATTGCGGTATGCAGCATCTTACGGAACGAAATTTAGCAACTGGTGACCACTGCATTGCCGGATGACTCTCAACTTGAAGCATGCCTTGCCAAAAGTCATTCCGAGACTGCATAAGAAATTGCTCACAGAAACTAAGCACCAGTACACGTATGGACATGATACATTCAACCGTCAATATGTCCTGTGGATGATAAAACATCGGGTTAAATCGGTTTCACACAACATTACATGAACAAACATTTTTGTGAAAACATCGTGTATATCTAAGGAAATTCTCAATTTTTTTTGCTTAATTTGTTTTTATGTAGAATCTAGTTCAATCTTTTTTCCTATTTCTTGTATAGTGTCAGTTAAATTCTATCGGCCAATCGTAATCATAAAACATCACATCATTTTTGTTGTCATCTATTTATAAACTAAACGTTTAAACACTAGTTCCAACGGGTTCTAATGTATTACTCACTCCGTGTTACACCGATCCGGTATTTCACATAAATAATTCTCTTCTGTTTATTGCTGACAGTCGAGGCTCAATGTAAACCTAATTAGTGGTCAAAAAAGAGACTCAACGCATACAATTCTCCCGAATGTGGCAGCACCACACGAACACACACTAAATCCATCTATCTTATGAGCAGCACCGTTTGTATTGTAACCGGAAGTACGCTAATAACAAAGGTACCATGTATTCCGGTACGTAGTAAAGCAACGAAAACGCGATTTCAGTGTGGTACGTCATGAACTGTGCGCCAACCCAATAAATAAACCTGAGCAGCTTGCATTCATCAGCGCAATTCGCTTTTGTTCTGAACGTGTGCCAGTATTCTAGCTCTCTCTTTTTTACATGCCCGAGCTACACTAAACCTCAGATGAGTACGCGCACTGCTCGGCCTGAAAGTGAACGCCATTTATTTTGATCAAGAAGAGCTTCATCGCATGAGTTAAAACGGCATGTGACCCTAAATTGGTGAAGCTTTCGTGTCAGTTTCAATCTGCATGTCCGACGGTAAAGTTCGCTGTCTGGTTGAAGTCACTGGAGTAATTCCATTAAAATGGAAGAATTGGTAATATATTTCCATTTTGCTGCGGTACGTCCCTGTCCAAATCTTCTTTCGAACAGAACGGACTTTGACAATTTTGTGTTTTAAATGTAACATTGTGAAGAGTGTAACTAGTTTTGCAATGAAATAGAAGCGCATGATAAGTGGCAAACTTCAACACAAGTGCTGCGTTTTATGAGCAAAAACAAAACTGATCGTCACCAGAGCGGAACGAATTGCAATAATTATGTGCTTGCAGTGTGGTATATCTTTGATTTGTTGTGATCAAAAGTATTTTGTGAAACAATCTACCAAAGCTACAGTTCAAGGTCAACAATTTTCAACATAGTTGAAATGTGTTCCGAAATTAATTATCATAGAATAAGCAATCTGAATGAAGCTTGAAACATCTGTCCAGTGAATGTTAGCATTCGGCGTAGTGTATTACTTTAAACGTAAGTATATAAAAATATATTATTAACGAAATAGAAACACCCAATAGTGTTGTGCGTGAAAAATTATATCATGCAAACAACGCTAGGTAAACTCGCAAGCACACCGTCATCCCCCTTTTGCAATAACAATAGCTCGGAAAAGTCCGGAACCGCTCAACCGAATGAAACATTTGCTGCAGCTACATTCATTGTCGCTTCAGAAGTTAATGATTGGACCAGAACCGAAAACAGAGCAACGCCGAACCCCTTTTCCCCGTCCTTCTGCAACGTGGCACCTGGCTGATATTCTCATGCTAATGATCAATCCGGAATTAACGTGTACCATTGTATGTGCAGTGAGTGACCAGACTAGCGCGGTATTGACTCCAGCTAGCAATAAAATAATGCGTAGAATCGTGCTCTTTCGTATGCTTCATGTGATATTGAAAAATCGAACATTAAATTGCGTGTATTACAATTATAAACATTCTATAGGAAAGGACATTCGGAGATGTTCTGCCTTCTTTTTTTACCTGGATAGACTTGCCTTTCTGGCTTCCTTAACTTCATTATACCCATAGCTATAAAGACAGTCACGAGTACGCGGAGATGGTCCTGACGATATTTGAAACCTGGTCTTACCATGTGATGACCGGCGTCTCTACTGCCAATAACACCGGACTGCCCCTAGAAGCAGTACTTTATCATAGTTTCGAAATCAATTCGTATTATCTTTTGTTATCTTAGTTCATTATTTGACTTATGCACCTAAGCTGGAACTTTACTATTCTTATATAGCTAACACGTTGCTTTTTTCTCATCTCTGTGTCACCAGGTTTCATTGAGCAGTAAGCAAGTCATATTAACCTTAAGATGGCAATTAGTATCAATGTGCTTTTAAAGGTTCTCTTCATTTGCACCATTCTTATGCAAATCTTTGAACTCACTGTGAGCCAAACGCAAGATGCTACAATCGTACTTAGTCAAGGAACTCTTATAGGGGTAAGAATATTTAGGAAAAATCAGATTGCGCCCGTTTGCTTAACATGTTGTTTCTATAAAATACACAGCTGAAAGTATTTCCTGAAACATCCCGGATACCTATCTACACCTACCTTGGCATTCCGTATGCAAAGCCACCCATTAACGAGTTACGGTTTGCTCCACCAGTACCAAGTCCCGGGTGGAATAGAACACTGTACGCTCGCGATTTCAAACCAATTTGCCCACAAATCGAAAACAGCAGCTACGAAGATTTGGGAAGCGAAAATCAGTTCCGATCACGGGAAACTAGCGAGGATTGTCTCTATTTGAATATATGGATTCCGGAGACAGCGATACGTTACGGAGGGTTTCCGGTGCTGGTAATGATCACGGGCGAGGAAATGGGTTTCGACTGGAACGCTAACCGTGCTAGCGGACTGGACCTTGCCGCTGATGGTATCATTGTCGTGACGGTGCAGTACAGAACCAATGTTTTCGGATGGCTGTCGTTGGGTCAAAAATATGCACCAGGAAATCTTGGTTTGCTCGATCAACAGCTGGCTCTCATCTGGATAAAGGATAACATACAAAAATTTGGTGGTGATACAAATCGATTGACATTGCTCGGACATGGTACGACTGGTGGGCCTAACGTGATGACTCACATGGTTAGTCCACGCGCAAGGGGTCTTTTTGCGCGGGCAATTATTATGTCTGGCACGATCTTTTCGCCGTATTCTGAGATAAACGCCGACAGCAAACTATCGCAAGAAATTGTTCGGATTTTGGCGTGCAATTATGACATAGGAAGAAATGTATTGAAATGTCTCCAGCAAAAAAGTATTCACGATCTTCTGCGTGCCTATGAGTACATCTATCGCAATGGAAACTATACCGCTAACCTTGGACCAATCATAGATAGCTATCAACCTCCGGAAAAACGTTACATTATCGATGATCCTCGAAGCTTGTTCCAAGCGAAAGCACTCGTCATGGAGGATATGCCGATTCTTTTTGGCATAACAAGCAATGAAGGCGGATTTTTGTACAGCAAATGGATTGAGCTAGCCCGTCAAAGCATTGACTCACTCAAAAAGTATATTAACGACACATTGTTACCAAACATCATCGAGCGGTATGACTTTCAAGGAATTGGACAAGATCAGGTGTGGCGCACAATAATATTCTTCTATCTTAATCTACTTAATTAACTTAATCATTCCAATCCTTACTTTATTGCAGATACGAGAGACCATCAATTGGCGATACTTTGATCAAATTCCTCAAACAACAGCACATCACATACATGCCATTATCAAAATCATATCGGAAACACGTTACGAAATACCCTTCTATAGAACGCTCAAAGCTTTAAGCTCGCGAAACAAATCCACAACATCAGAGTCAACCACCAACGTAGAAGGTGTATTAACAAATGCAGACGATAATGCCGAAAAGAGAACAAATGTCAGTAAGCTGTACGTGTACCTTTTCCATCATCCCAATTCAATGGACATGAGGGGAAAGATTAACTTTTTCGGGGGAGCATCACATTCCTCGGATTTACCATTCCTGATGGGACCGAGCCTGTACAGAGAAATTGGCCGCCGACGGTTGTCAATGGTGGAGGACAAGCTTTGCAAAAAAATACGATCTTTGTTTACCGAGTTCATTAAAGGCGGGTAAGACATGCGTCTAATGCCAGTTGTATACAAGTGTAATAAAATTGTTTTTTTTTTACAGCAATCCAACTCCCGGCCGCCAATTTGACTCCTGGAAACCGTACAGTGATGAACTAAAACACATCAAATTGATTTCCGCAAAACCAGATTCATTTCAGCGAAACGATCACTCGTCGATGGAAAACACGTTCGAAGATAATCTACAGGAAATTGAAGAAAAGCTCATCGGCTCTATAGACGTACAAGAAACATCTACTAATGTGAATACATCCAAGAACCCGTACAATCTTAACCCGAACATACAGGCAGATCAAGAAAATGCAAGGACATCTAAAAATGCCGTCTTTCTCGCCAGTGCAAGAGATTCGGAGTACTTCTACTATCTTCGCAAAATGGACAGTTTCTGGGGTCAGTTTCTTCCCAAACTTAGTCAAATCATGAACGAAACAAATCAGGAAAAGCTACGCAACCGTCGAATCGACCTCACGCTTGAAGAGGAACAGGACCTATTTCGCGAAACGGCAGCAGCTTCAAAGTACAAACACGCCTTTTTTTCTATGCTAACCCTGGTGTGTATGCTGCTGGCTGTGTTGTGCATGTGTGTGTACATCTTAAAGAAAAACACAAACACCAAGCTATCGAGCATCTTATGACACAAACTTTTCTT
>KZ062208.1:126386-184177 GCA_002091835.1 Anopheles maculatus
CGGGTGACGAGGACGAAATTAACGTTACGGCGATCAGCCATCACCGTATCAAAACGGCAGAGCGTGTGATACGGACTAACCCACTGAACGGTGACAATTTTCGCAAACTTAGCGAAAGCCTTAGCTCGGGCACAGGAGATAGTAGTGGCGTAAGTGCTAGCAATCGAAACGTTTTAGGAACACATAGATCTCCGCATACGATGAGAATGGAGCGACCTGTTGCTATTTTGACCGATTTAGATGAAGATCTAGAAGTCAGCAACTGGCGTTATCAATTATCGGCAAGTCATTTCTCCCCCAACACACGTCGACAAAGGCAACAACAGCAGCTGTGAATACATTTAGAACACGGAGATTGGCGGTTGAAATATTTGTAAATTTTCGAAGCCAGCAGTTCCTAATTGCAAGTATGCGTTTAAATTTGAACGATAAATTAATTTCACTAAAATCAATAAATTCCGACAGTTTTAGGCACATTGTTCTGTATATTCTGTATTATATAAAGCGTGCAATAAATGTGGAACAAGATTTTGGCTGTATCCATACTCCATGGAATGAGAAAACTGTACATTTCTTTACACAAAATGCCCAATATTTCAAAACAATTGCCAAATATACATAGATGAATTTTATTTCCGCTACCAACCCTGTCCAAATACATTTCAGAACAGCGCCATCTATATGTGAGAGTGATGTCGGTATTTTAGATTCGGAGCAAAGTTCCGTTTCGAATGTCGGACAACTTACAGCCAACGAACACACGATTGATCGCCTGTTAAGTTCAATTAATGAATGTGATCATAACGCCGCATACATAACAAATAAGTAAAGGAATGCACCTTACTATGCTTAACGCATACTATATCCTTATTAATTCATCAATTTCGTAAGTTCTTTATCATATTTATTAATAACAAAGGATTAAATAAAAAAATACACAGTCTTTTAACTGAAAAATGTCATCCTAACACAGGTATCTGACATAATTCTAACACAGGTATCAGGTGATGTGATGTATGAGAAAGCGAATTAGTTAGTGTACTCGATGCTGGTTTGAAAATTCTTCGGCTTCTTTTGCCGAAAAGGTCTTGATCTACCTTTTCTAGCTTCCTTGACTTGATTATATCCGTACCGGGATAGTCAATCCTCCATACATGGAAACGGTGCAGATGGTATACGATGCCCGGTAGTTCTAAGATAAAGACAGGCACCACAATCATCTCGATCATCAATTAGTTAGGCAGCCTTTTATGTTGCGTATTAGTTATCACCCTTCGTTCAGTTTAAATCGTGCAGTATTCATTTTGAACGTGAAGTAACGTGTCAAAAATCGCCATTTTTTTGTATTTTTATTCTAATGAACCTAATTTTCTTAATCAACACTTGTAGGTAATGTATGTATGTGACTAATTTCTAGTGGTGCACACCAACATACCTTGTAACGATTGTTTTGATTGTAATCTTAGTTTGTCGTGCATTCGATTAGATTACGAGTCGCGACATCTTCACGGAACGTTCGTGGTATTAAATCTATTTTTTTAATTATTATTTATCTAATACTATCTAATATGTTCAGTATTAGTCAAAACCTCAATGTACTACAAAAAAATAACATCAATTAGTTAAACACTTGCGTTAGATCACACATTGTATGCTAGGGTAGTATAGGAATATCTGAAGTTTATGGATTAGCAGTTTTGTATAATATAATCTCACTTTTGAATGATCATAACACCATTTTAACATACAGATATTACCAAAAAACTGTAAAGCTACCGACAACAACCAAGAAAAAAGCAGGAGCTAATTCCTATCAGAAACCGGAGAGTTCTTTGGAGAGTTTCGTTCCTACCACACAATACTATAGGGCATAGCACATGTGTCCTCTCCTTTAGGGTGCAATTAATATGCTTGTTTCTCTGGCTTCTTGATTCCTTCCTATGGCTTCTACGCAAGCGCACATTTTCGAACGTCCATTTCTCTGTGAACAGCGCGCGTGAGACACAACACATGCACACTCTCTTTGCCCATTATCGGTCTCCGTTTAATACGTCGCTCGATGTGAGCCGAGTCTCGGTAAACAAACGCACTGTAATGGCCAAACAGCTGAGACAAAAGTAGATCCGTCGCGTCAAGTACGTCCGCGTCATTCGCGTCAAAAGTCGGCAGCGACTTTTCGTTTGTTCGTACATTGTCCAGTGTCGAGTGCGGTGTGATGTGCTGTGATCAATTTGTGTGCTGCGTTCCCTCAAAGAACGATACTAATAAATAACAACAGCAGTACGCGAAACATTCTGTGCGCACAATAATTGAAATTCTCCCACTCAATCTCTGTCTCGTGTGATACAATTGTAGTTTAATAGCTGATACATTATGCCCAGCTAAACCAAAGCAGTAGGATTGATTAATGCACACCATGCACTAATTGAATGAACAAGTTTTAATGGTTATGTAACGCTTGTTACACCGCACACGTTGTGGTCAAATTGTGAGTATTGCTGTTTGTGTCCCTTATCTATCACTTGTTGCCATAATGCATATCAGAAAACTGTCATTATTGCCAGCAGTGGCTGACACCTGTCTTCATTTGAGTTGAACGTTGATGATGATAGCTGCAATAACTGGTATTTCAAATATTTTTTTACGCACCGTGTTTATCAATGGTTTTGAAGATAAGATAACAACATATAATTTATTCGAAATTCTTTCATTCAAATCTGGTCCAATTAATGCTTAACATGGTACGTCAAACCATGGAGAGTGATTTAAATATCCACGTTCGTCTAATCGCAACGCAGATATTTGACATGATAAATTTTTATATACAATACTATGTTCTAACACTGTTTACACCCAGTCAAGAATATCTTGACAATACGGCATGACCGTAATAATTATAATAAATAAATAAATAAAAAACTATGTTCTAACACATAACTGTAAAATCATTAGTTAAGAAAAAATGCATTGAGCTTTCAACAAAATTTCAATTAAAGAATTATTAGCATAGAAATTAAATTCAATTTATACTACCAAAAATTTGTTATTCGCTCATAGGTTTTGTTTTAAATTAATTTCTCAAATTTGAAACTTTAATTAACGCGGTTTTTCATTTCCATCCAAATAATTCCGGTATTTTGCTTGCTATGAAAATAAGATCTAAGTCAGTGTTGCGCTCCTATCTTACCGCTGTAATTGTGAATAGTTTTTATGTAACTTTAAATTTAATGAAACTAAACCATAGCAAAACGTCACTATAACTGGAAATGTAAGAAAAAGTTTATAGAATTCGTAATTAATTTCTATAGCAAATTGCTTCTCAGTAGTAATATTTAAGGACTGACTATCCAGCCCCGGGCACACTATGTCAAGGAAGACAGTAATGAAAGAACTATCTTGAGGGTGTATAGCCAAAAAAGACGACAAGTAAGAGGTGTTTTGGGCTTATCGGTAGATTCGTATGCATATCATTTTTTCCTATCCTTAATTCATGTTGGGAAGAAGTCATCGATACGCGGAGTACGAAGGAAATATGTCGTCATTAATATCTTTGCATATATCATTCAGTGTAAATATTAGTCCCTGAAGTAACTTGTACATGGTATCAACCTGGATGTTGTGTTCCTGTAACGCTAGATTAACTCTGTCGACAGATGATAAGGTTCGACTCCACAGTTTCAAAAGGCAATTTCCATCACGAGGCCAGTATCTTCAAAGACCGTATCATTGTTGACTTGATCTTTATTGGACATCTTGTTCACCTGTTGTTGGTTTAACGTCTCGTTGTTGGATCTCGTGTCACCAGAAGCAATCTGGTAAGCGAGGCGTTAGGCGGCACCGATCTTCACTCGATAGAACCGAGTATCGAATCCCGTCCGGACCATTTCTCGTTACGCAAGATGGCATATTCAGCAACGGGTAAAACAAAGTAATAGAATTCTATAAAATTCAGACCAAGACCTTCCAAGACTGTAGCAGTGCCATAGTAGAGGAAGAGAAGGACATCCTGTTAAATAGAAATCAGGCAGGCAAGTGTCTTTCTGGAAATTTTTCAAGGAAATACCTAATTTTCTGATCAGGAGCTGCCACCAACTAGTTGATTCGCTAAAAAAAACTGATGAATTTTTAAACCATTCCTGTATTCCCACAGGCTTTCTAACTAGTCCGTTGTCATAAGACTAGCTTCAATAATTCTGGGAATCCGATTCACCGAATTCAAGCCACGGAGCTTATTATAGATTTTTCCAGCAATATCCTTCCCAGTTTTTACGCTTCATTTAATATTGCTTTACGAAATGTTTATAAATCTTACAGTTTCACTAATATGCTCCTTTCGACTTTCATAGGAAGTCGATATTGAACATAATTGAGTAATACGTGTATTTAGTAGATTTACCGTTGTTTCGTTGCTCGTTGTTTATTACAACTCTGTTGTTTGATTCAGATTCCTAGCTACTCCATGATCTCATTTTGAAATTATTGCGAAAAATGGCTCAATTCATACCTTTCACGGCGCACAAAAAGTTTACCGAGCGGAGGAGTGTTGGTGCGTCAATTTCGCTACTAATCAACCCAGCCACAAACAGGCACTGAACTGTCAATCGTCGTGCTGTCAGCGGCTGGAGTCCCAGTAGCAGACATTGAGTGGCAGAATCTGGGCGTGCGTCATTGGGTCTCCATGGGAGGAATCTGATTGCAAATCGACTTGCCTTTCGCTGAATTGTTTCTATACGTTGATACCAGATTTGGACTGATGGACACCAAACAATACTAATAGTTGTAATAAATGTTTATATTTAGCGCTATCTTGCGCTTTGTTTGTTTGCCCGCTTAGCAATATCACTGACGTATACTAGGCATTGGAATTCAAGCAGATAATGTCACCATAGCTCTTACAAATTTATTCAATTGACGCATATTGATTAAAATCAGTAACCCAAATACTGTCCGGTCACAGCGTTCGTTATCCGTCTGGAAACATCAATTAATAATAGAATCAAGTGTGGCCTTCTTTCAATCGTGCTTTACGGACTGTCAATTTGCTAGAGGTCAATCAATTTGTGTTTATTCGGAGATACACTGGAACATTTCCTCAAACTCGAGTTTTCGATAAATGTTGTTTAAAATTTTTAACGGTATTTCCAAATTGTTTTTTTTTGTTGTAATTTTTAATTTGAGCTTGTATTTAAAAAGTCAATTTTACAAAAGCATACGTAAAATACGACAGTAATGCTATACACCAGCAAACGATGTAAGATCACTGGCGTAAGAATACATACGGATCCGATAATGCTAAAATATTTCTATTGGTCATTGGTCTATTCTGCTTCTTCTTCACTGGCACTACAACCTCGTGAGGTCTTGGCCTGCTATTGCTAGCTTTCGTCGCCAGTTTTTGCCGCTATAACTCAATAACCTTCTAGATACTTAATTCAACTACATAAGTACAACTATGTACCGTTACCATAACACATAACATTTGGTTAAAATTTAAATCTTTTACAAGTAACCTACATATATTAATAATTCCCACTTACATTAACAAGAATTGTTTAAGACCTGTATGTGTTAACAACTAAATTATAAAAAAATAAGTTGTTTACCGACTTACACAAATAACGGGAGCCCGGGAAATCCATGTAACTTCTATACTGCTTGATGCATCATTCATACTTAATATTACGAGATTAAATTGTAAATTACATCTCTCAATGAACATTCAAAAATGATTAATTAATTCGGTAAATTTGAAAGAATTGTGGAATCTGTACATATTTCATAAATATTATTTACAAAAATTCCATTTTCACGTGTGATATTCACACCTTATTTCGAACATTAAAAAATGTTTTTCTCCATAAAACACTTATTTTAACGGTTAATGTGAACTCAAACCATGTGTTAATTTTAAAATCCGCGTATCTCAGAATTTGCGTAACTAGCGTACCGGAACAGTCGTAATCTGGCATAAGTCGGAATTTTTCCACTGTCCGGTGGCAGCGGAGATAGTAACGCCGGTCTTTACACGGCCAGACCGGATCCCCCCATATGCAGGACTGACTATCCAGGCATAAGGCCAATCAATCAATTACTAGACACGGCCATCGCATGAATGAATCGTCTCACATGAAAGAAATTGTTTTCAAACCGAACATCTAATCGCAAAGATTGCTATCATCAGTAAACGTGCATGAGACGATTCAGGTGTTTCCCATTAGTCGAGCGATCATCACAACGTCACCATTTCAAGACGCCGTATGTGCTGCGTGCGACATTGGCAATAAAGGGGAATCCGTTGTAATATTTAAATGCACGCGTATGTTACTTGCAGCGATTTGAAGGACTTTCAATTGCTAACATGGGGTGATCCGGTGAGCGAGACGGTAGCGGCGCCCATTTTTTGCACGGGGGGATGGGTTAGAATCCCGTACGCAGGACTGACTATCCATTAATGGCAGATCAAGATCTCACGAGGTTTTAGAATAAAAAAAAAAAGAAGAAAAATACACCTACTCCCAGCAGGGTACATTACGTTCCATCCCCAATGACGTTCAATGACTGCAAAAAGTGTTAATAAACTTGTAGCGGAAGTCTTTTCTACTAGCTTTAAGCTGTCAAAGCCTGTGGCCCAAGGTGTCTCATTCATGTCATCCGTTTAATTTTTACGATTATCACTTGCACTAAGCCTTGAAGTGTAACGGAGCGCCCAATCAACGACCGATGTGCAGTCGGTGATGCGATTCGAAGTCAAATGATTTCTAACTCAAACACAGCTTCGGAAAGCTACTGCTTTCTGAGATTATTCAAACATGTCACAAGCACAACTGTTCTCTTCACGTGCTTGCTTCTGTCAGAGATGTCCAACATGCAACTGCTTGTAACAGAAACTTTCGCCAATGCGTGCGACCGTAAATGTGAGCAAATGTAAGCGCAACAAAATTGCTTAGCACACCATGTCTACCATACCTCACCAAAAAGCAAGTGCTGAATCAGGTTTGCCAACACTGCTATCGTCCGTGGTACTATCTTTTAACGCGTTATCTCTTATTTTGAGAGAGGTAGCCCTCTCTGCTTCTCGACGAAACCATCCTCTCAGCCGATGATTGTATACAATGCTATTTCACTTCGTTTTTCAGAACGTGTCCGACTGTTATTGTGGTAACAGCCAGCTGATCGTCGTCGTCGGGCAGCCGGGAATTTACCGGATCATCACCTACATCAGCAACGGAGAACGTGCTGCACCCAGAGAGCGTCCCTAATTAATAGCCATCGCATTTTAATCGGTAATGATTGGTAGCTGAAGTCGTTGGTCGACCGAAATCAATGACACAATTCAACTATCTGCGGAAGGAAGCCACTCCACGGCAGCGTTGAAACCACCAGCATCGATCGAACCATTATTATCAACGTCTAATCTTGCGGTTGACGATCGCATCGATTTGACAATCTCACGCCAAGTTCACAAACGATTCGAAGCTTGGCTTGGGACGTTATGCAAGTGTGAAAAAGTGAACCATTTTTCGCTGTGTTGATTCCGACAGCCACGCGTAGCGCTAGTGAAAAGAAAATCGTTGCCAATCGAGGTCGCGTCACCAGCGGTGGATAAACGTGTAGCGGCGTTTGACTTGTGCTCTGAACAGCAAAAAAAAAATCACACATCGTGCGCTGTGCGCTTTTGCAGTACATTGCCGCCAGTTAGCAACAGTATGATCAATCAGAAAGCGCCTCTAGAAGATGGCAGGTTCGTATGAGTGTTTTGTTACCCCTGATCCAATATTCCAAAGATCGTCAAAATGAATTCGAAGTGTTCCCAGTGCTGTGAAAATGTATGTGTCTGGTGCAACGAGTGAGATTTAATTGTTTACTTTTGCCATGCTCTTCTCTATATGTATCCGCCAACAAAAAAAACATCATTCCTTCGATGCTGTACAGAACATCCAAAGAAAAACCACAGTACAGTGAGCTGTCGTATCTCGTCACTCGGCAATGCCTGCAGCGAGAAGACCTTAATCAGCTTTCACAGTACGAAAGACTAAAGCCGACTGGTAAGTGTGTTATGCTTTATAGGTTCCTACCGTGTGCTTTACGATAAGAGCAAATACAGTTCTCCTTTGTGTTTTATTCATTTCGTTCAAAAATGCATAATGTTATTTGATCATAGCGAGAACTATGACTTGGTTTTACATTGGTAATAATTTCAACTTTTTTAAAACCATTAAAGCTGTTTTCTATCTGGGAAACAAAATTGAATTTCCTAAATACGTAGCACGTTAGACTTTTGTGCAATGAACGATCGGCAGTAAATATGTGATAATGGCACCATAACACATGGATCATTGCCATTTTTTTTCAGACCGGCCATTACCAAAGACGATTATTAATTAACACATGATAAGCAATTCCGAACTGGGATGCCATTTTTTGCAGAACGTTTTCATGCGACACATGCACGTGATGGCAACCGAAAATTTTCTCTATTTCATGCGTTTGTGCAATTATCAAAACAAAATTATTATCTGATTGTTATCTAAAATATAAGTAATTTAAAATATCACAGCACAACCACCTATATTCTGCAAAAAACTATATTTTAGCATTGTTTTCATATTAATCCAATAGTACGGCCCATTACCGTTTCGTTATTTTTATATACTAATCGCACCAGACTTACTAAAAACTAAAAGATTCAACCTTGTTTAGAAAATTTGATTTTTAAATAAAGTGATCCAAATTGCATTGTTCTTATTAGTTTTTGATTTTGATTTCGATTTGCAAGCAGCAAATTCAATTATGTGTTCAAAAAGAGATTAAGCCTAACGTTAAAGTAATTAACTTTTTTTCCTTTCAAATAATTAACAACTTCGATCCAGCAAACATAAACATCAATTTTAAATGAACATTGGAAAAATCTCTATTTATCTACTAATATAAATCTATGTAATATCTTCATATTCCCCTCAGCTCTCGACTCGTTAGGAGCGTCCGTGCGCAACGTCAAGTGCCTTGCAACAATCAAACGATTTTTTCCGATTCTACAATGGCTTCCAAAGTATTCAGTAAAAAACGATCTGCTCAGCGATATGACAGCAGGCTTGACGGTCGCTGTGCTTCAAATACCTCAGGGAATGGCGTACGGAATATTAGCAGGTACTGCCGCCAACGTTGGGCTATATATGGCCTTCTTTCACTGTCTTGTATATGCTGTGTTCGGCACATCGCGCCATATATCCATGGGAACGTTCGCTGTTACCAGCCTGATGACTGCCAAAATAGTAGCAACCTATTCGACTGTTATACCAACACTAGCGGTAGGTGTACTACTACTATTCACATTTATCTACGCTAAATACTAATCGCTTTCATCTTCAACCGCAGTCCAATGGAACTGATGGAATAGTGCCGGAGTTTACGCCAACGGATGGTGCCATATATACACCGATACAGGTAGCTACAGCAGCATCCTTTGTGGCGGGAGTATTTTACGTAAGTATTACAATCAATTACTTCTTACTTGCGCTAATTACTTTATCACTTACTTCTTACAATTACATCTTGAATATCTCATTTTTCTTCACCCCAGTTTATCATGAGCGCTGCTCGATTGGGAGTCCTATCATCGCTCTTGAGTGAACCACTGGTCAGTGGATTCACAACGGCCGCTGCCGTTCACGTGATGGTTAGCCAGCTGAAGGATCTGCTTGGGGTATCCATACCACGCTACAAAGGAACCTTCAAAGTGATCCTTTCGGTGCGCGACATAATCGATCAAGCACCGAACGCAAATCTTACCGCCGTCTACACCTCCGTGGTTGTTATTCTGTTCATGATATTTATGAATGAATATTTTAAACCTTGGCTATCCACCAAGTGCCGATTCCCAGTGCCCGCCGAATTGATGGCCGTCGTCGGCGGTACCGTGGCCTCCTATTTGATTGGGCTTGGCCCGAACTTCGACGTTGGACTGGTGGGATTAATACCGACCGGGTAAATTAAAATGCAGACCACCATACTGCCTCTAACCCTGCGAGCACCTCCTCCACGGCACACATTTGCTAATTTTGGTTTTATTTTTTGCAGCCTTCCAGCACCGCAATTCCCTCCACTGGCGCTTATAAAGGCCGTTGCCGTTGACAGCATAGCAGTAACGATTGTTGGTTATTCGATCGTCATGTCAATGGGGATGATCTTTGCGCAGAAGGATAACTACGAAGTGCGTCCCAATCAAGAGCTAGTCGCACTTGGCTTTACCAACATTGTGGGCTCCATATTTTCCTGCATTCCAACCGCCTGTTCTCTGTCGCGTTCGCTTATTCAGCATCAAACGGGAGGGAAAACGCAAATAGCTGCCGTCTTCTCGTCCTTGATCATGCTCGTAGTTTTACTGTGGATTGGACCGTACTTTGAAAGTTTGCCTCGGTGCGTCCTGGCAAGCATCATTGTCGTCGCACTAAAAGGCATGCTGATACAGGTGTACCACATCAAAAAATTCCATCGTGAAGGCAGCCTCGAACTGTTCGTATGGTGCGTCACCTTTCTATCGGTCGTCATTATCGACATTGACATTGGGCTGCTGATCGGTGTGGTGGTTTCGCTGATTTCACTGTACGTGAAGGGCTGGAAAACTTACTACAGCCTGCTTGGAACAGTGCCGGATACCGCTATCTACGTTGACATCGGAAGCCACCTGCGTGCTGAAGAGCTGCCGCATATAAAAATTTTCAAGTACACTGGCTCCATCAATTTTGCCAATAAGAACAATTTCAAGAAAGCTCTGTACAAAGAAACCAAAATACTGCAGCGTGCCAATGTATCGCTTGTTCCTCGTTACAATGGCGAAAGTACGGGATTACAGTCGACCAAAGCGGTTATTATCGATCTGAGCAGTGTGCCGCACGTCGATACTGCCGCGTGCAAAATGTTTACGGAGGTTAAAACCAATCTAGAGCAGCTCAGCATCACACTGCTATTGGCCACACCAGCCGACTGCGTGTATGATGCGTTGCTGCATGCGGAATCGATAGGCGAAGGTGGTTTTAGCATCTTCCCCACAATCCACGACGCAGTCGTCTACGCTCAGGGAAACGAGTCTGCCGTGTAGTGCAGGCTCGCATAAATTACTTGATACAACGCAAAGCAAAGTGATGTGTGCCTTCTATGAACAAATTAAAAACGCAACTGTTCCCAACACGACAAAGGATTAACCTGATAGAATTAGGGATTAACGCGTCATATCGCATGATGTGATACGTTTGCTCACACATTACGGTACAGACAATTGTGTGTGAAAAGAATATATCGACCGATGCTCCTAGGCTCAAGATACAGTAACAAAATGTACTTTATTTTTTTATGTTAAAAAGATCGCTATTTAAAAGCATCCTTCTTTAACGTACTATTTTCACCGTTCATACAACCAGATACAAAGCACACGGGTTAGCAGAGAGTCTCGAAAGCTCCACACGGCATATGTATATCGTATTTTGACGGTATGATATGATTTCTTAACATACATTCATTGTATTAAACATAGGTTAGTCGTAATGACAGACATTAGAAAACAGTTTACAATAAACAGGCGTCCTTTTTTATACATTTTCCATTTCTCCATGCATGTACAAAGCTTGTTCGAAATTTGGTAAAATTTTTGTTAATAAACACAGGTAAGATTTAAGGAAATAAGCGGCACAACAGTGGATTCATCTAATGGGTCATCATCAAACATAACCGCTAAAAAAATGCGGCAATAACCAAGGACCTCCGCTAGAAAGTTGGGCGTGCATGTTTTATCTTCAACCAAGCGCTGAAGATGACCATCCAGGACTCGAAAGTGGAAATTTTAAGGAGATCCTCTTTTCGTCAATATAATCTGGTTACACCGACGACACAGCCATAATTGTATGTCTATGCAATGGTGCTATTATGAAGTAGAGCTGTACGAAGATCCGTTTCCCGTAGGTTGGTCATGACATGAATATCAGACGATTCAGGAAGTAGCGATCGCGCGAGGAACCGTGGAGTGGAAGCGTCCCAAATTGAGGATGACGTTGTTTTAGGTACGCCAGAAACACCGATTGGCAAACGACAACGCCATGCGTCGTGCCGGATAGTTCCTAATCTCGATATCTGCATATCAACGGTTTTCTTCCCCGTAATTGCGTGCTAATGTTATTGCAAAAATTGTCTGTTTTCCCAAAGCTTATACAATATGAGCATCGTAAACGAAAGCTTAATAACAACTTACCACATAATGCTCAATAAATATAGGGATTAGTTGCACTGCTCAATGATGGCTTCCACTTCACAATCGCAAACAAACGAACTAAACCCAAATACCAGATGCCTAATAATTTACGATATGGATTTGAGCGAGGATTGAACCTAAAAGAAACGAATTTAGGTTATGTTTCAGTGCGTCGGAGCTTGCCAGGCCAATTCCATGCTAAAACTTACTTATACGACACCATTAAAATCATTTCTATTTGTTGGTGATGTTGCAACAACCACTATAACTGAACGTGACTAACTATTTACAACAAAGTCTCTATTATTTTGGGTCCTTTTTTAATTCTAAGCCATCTTTACGCTAAAGCCAAGGTCTATTGAATATACAGGTCTCGTAATAGCCTTTGTTGACATCGGCATCTTGAATTCTATTTTGACAGGTAGACGTCCTTGGCTATGTATTGGTGTGTTGTTTTTGCCACAGACGCGGAAAGTTTGCTCGCTCTCAATTCTGTTGTCGGTCAGTTTTCAGCGCGCCTCTGTGTATCGTTTAAATCACTGATTGAATGGTTTGATATTAAACGAAGATTTACCATAAATTTATGCCAAAAGTTCACCAACCACCAACTTTTCAAAACGATCAACAAACGCATACAAGTACATAGCATCGTGTATACGCTTCGGACTCCCATCTGTCATTTTATTTTTCATTGCTATTCCAAGAGCTGCCAAAACCCTTCTATTACGAGACCTGTATATTCAATAGACCTTGGCTAAAGCGCTTTCCCACTACACTGATTCGAATGTAAACTAGCTCTGAACATCAATCGTCCAGGTCAAATCAAACAGACTCCAAAATACTGTAGGCCATTTGACAGTAGCATACCTCGCGTGATCTGCAGTACAGGTGGCACCCGCTATACGTTATCGAACAAACTCGAATAAAACGGCAGATAAACAATTATCGTGTGTGTAGAGATTTTGTGTTTTTTGTATTGTGATAAGAACAAAAATCGCAAGAGGGGGGAGGATGTTTTTAAAATTCTTAATTTGGCCTTATTTTCTTTCAATTTATCCACTCATTTTTTAGCGAACCGTAAAAACCCTCTGTACAACCGTATGCGTTTTGCATACTTTCAGGCGTATATCACAAAGTTACGAACAAATTTTCAAAAGTCCCTCCCCCCAAGACCATACCTACGATTTCTGTAAAAAGAATTCAAATTTGAAAAATTTTATACAGCATTGTCCGTGTGAATACTTTGGAAATCATTCAGCGTTACTCGAGAACTGATTGTACTCCGTTCGAAGAAAACCCCTACATTCGATAGAACACAGCCTCAGCGACGACATCAAAGCAACGTCAACTTTTTTTTCTCTCTCTCTCGCTCGCTGCCAAACCTACTGTCAAAACGTTCTACGCGAGGCGATTCGCTTTCTTCGTCGGGATTCGTCATCATTGCCTCGAAAATATCGCGATATCGACAGCATTCACGTTGTGGCAATGAATAACTCTAAAATCTGTTCGTAGTACGTACTCTACCAGCGAACAATTGCGTGCCGTCGACGGTTCTATCGTAAACTACGCGAGCTTTAACATCACTGCTGCCGTGCACTAATCCTTCGCCCCCACCCCAGCAGAGCATTCGTCGTGAAGAGTTCTAAACCAAAAACCAAACATCTTGTGCGTTTCTTCCGAATATAAAATGCTCACATGCGGTGGTACGCGTCTGGACCCATCATAATTCGACGAATGGTGTGATGCCGGCCCAGCGGATTACTGAATTCCTCAATCGTGCTCTCGGTGAATGTAAACAAAGTGTGTTTGTTTAGTGTGCAGCCTTGCAGGGCGCTTCGCAAAACGCGCACCGTCGACAATAGTAAGTGAGAAAATCGATACCTACGCCTTGCCAAGCTCGAGCGGATATAAAAGAGAGTAGAAAAAAAACATAGAATGCGACTGGTGGAAATCATCCAAACATCCACACAAAAGTGCATTCGCTAGTTCTTCTGGGAACGGATGTAGGTGTGGAAAAAATCGATCTCCTAGCGAATTGTTTGCGTTTGTCCCCGCTGGGAGTGTGTCTTCCGCTTTGGCTGTTGTGTTGTAAATGAAGCTGTAGATGCGCTTCGGAATTCGACCGTTTTTGTGCAGTCTGCAAAAGTCCATTCTATGATGAGTGCTAGCCATCACGGGTTCGGTGGCTAGGAGCTAGATGATAATGTGTAAAACAGAAATATTGATAGTGTTTCGTCAGCGCCATTTGTGCTGTTTGCCAAATGTTTGTTAGTTGTTCATTAACACTTTTCCATGGCTGATAATTAGTTAACAGCGTGGACAAATTTGTTGTTCACATCACTACTAGAGGTCATGTGCGGATTCATAGCAAGAAATTAAAGAAAAAAGTGTGTAAAGCATCGCTTAAATGTGGCAATATTATGACAAAATCAAGCAATTTGATAAGGCAAAAAATAGAATAATTCCTTTTTAGTGTTTGTTAAATTTGTATAGTTAAAGTCACATACATGTTCAAACAAAAACAGACGCGAGGTTTATTTAAGTTTACAAGACTCCACTCGTTCATAGAAAATTTATTAGTGATGAATGCTTGTGAAACATTAGCAATTGTGTGTAAACTATTTGCCAAAGTGTTTGTGTTTTAACTTACGAAGGTTTTTTTTTGTATGTGGTCCAGCTTTATATTCTCTAGAAGTACAAGGATAAAGTGAAAGTGCAGTGTGCGTATGCATTGTTTAATGATAAGAGATGATTAAGATATGCAGTAGTGATGATATTTGCATAATATTTCATGGAGAAAATCTGCCTGGATAGATCTGTAATACGAAGAAGGTAAATTTTTTACAACCAAAACCGCTTTTTACAGCGACTTATTCCGTTTATTTGAATATTAATAGCAGCAAATTGCTGTACAAACGTTTTCTATTTTATTATTTATACACTCAAAGTAAAAAACAACATTCATTTTAACAAATTTTCATTCCGTAAACTTTCCGAAACTGGGTGCAACAATGTTGAACCCTTTTGCTTTTTTATCAGTCTATTATTATCACCTTGTCTCTATTTATTGACGAAAGTATCTGTGTTTCCTCTTCTTGTTCTTGTAGGCTGATCACACATGCATCAACCGTTTGAGTAGAATCGCGGCAAAACATTCTACCACCCTCATCAGTACAATCTGACTCCATCCCCCCCCCAAAAGCATGATGTCAATCGGATACGACCATCGAACGAAACACTGCTGCACGAATGATAGAAGATCCGTTGACGGCAGTCGAAGTAGCGAAGACAACAATCGTTAGCCGCATTGGGCATTCGGCCAGCCAGCGCAATAGGCAAAATGCAGGCAAAGAAGCGCTACATTCTAGTAATAATCTGTTGCGCTTTCCTGGCGTACTGCTATCTGGGAGGCTATCGGCTGAAAGGATTGCAAACACTGTTCCGAATGCGGATTCGCAAAAATCCGGACAATCTACCATCGTACCATCAGCTACACTACCAGTACACCGACAGTGCGGAACGGGCGGAACAAGCGCAACCGCAACCGGACGACGATTTGTTCGCTCCGCCGGCGTACGAATCGTCGCGATCGCGTGAACTTGCCCCCCAACCGGCTTTCCAGGGTGGTGCCGGGCGCCGCGTAACTGATGAAGCAAGTGCGTCGTTTAAATCGTGCCGCATGGAAACGTGCTTCGATTTTAGCAAATGTAGCGATAAGAACTTTTACGTTTATGTGTACCCACCGGAGCCACTGAATTCGCTTGGAGCTCCCCCGCCAATTAGTCAAAACTATCAAAAGATCATTTCGGCCATCCAGGAAAGCCGCTACTACACAACCGATCCCGCCCAAGCCTGCCTGTTCGTGCTCGGCATCGATACGCTCGATCGGGATTCGCTGAGCGAGGATTTTGTGCGCAATGTGCCGTCTCGCCTGCAACGGCTGCCTCACTGGAACAATGGGCGCAATCATATCATATTTAACCTGTACTCTGGCACGTGGCCAGATTACAACGAGAACGGGCTCGGGTTTGATCCGGGCCAGGCGATCTTAGCCAAAGCCAGCATGAGCGTCCAGTCACTGCGGCCCGGTTTTGACGTTAGCATTCCGTTGTTTCACAAACAGTTTCCACTGCGCGGTGGTAATACTGGTTTCGTGGTCAGTAATAACTTTCCGGCCAACAAAAAGTATCTGCTAGCTTTTAAGGGAAAAAGGTGAGTACTGCGATTTTGTTTATATTTTAAAGGAAGCCACACATTTTAAGCCATATTGCTTTAAACTTGTGAATATCAACGTGTAGTGTTTTCGAAAACAATGCAAATCGCATCGTGACGAAACCTTGAAATTGTTTTCCAATCCAAATTTATTGCCCATTTTCACTTGACTTGAATGACAATGAGATGCGAACGCTTGCGCGTTGTGTGCTGGAGCATACGTACATTAAAAACACATTTTTGGCTTTATGATCGCTCTATGCAAATCGCATAAAGCCATCACACTTCCTCCAGACAGACATCATAATGCTTATTGGTTAATTGTAGAATATGGCGGTTTTGGCAAGATGTGTTCGGATGATTTTGTCTACCAATAATTCCACCATTATGGCATTTGTTTTTTTAATCTGCAAACGCTTCATACATCTTTTGTTTCTTTTCAGGTATGTCCATGGCATTGGTTCTGAGACGCGAAATTCACTGTTCCACTTGCACAATGCTCGAGATTTTGTATTGGTAACAACATGCAAACATGGGAAAAGCTGGCGAGATTTGCAAGATGCTCGATGTGACGAAGATAATCGAGAATATGATAGGTGAGGAAAAATGAAATTATTCCTATTACGAAGTCAATTGGTAAAAACAGAATAAAATAATAAACATCATTTTTTTTCAACACATGTCAACAGATATGACTACGAAACGTTGTTACAAAACTCCACATTCTGTCTGGTACCGAGAGGACGTCGATTAGGATCATTTAGGTAATAACTACCCATTGGATTTGCACATTTAAAAAGGGGCGTAAATATATACATTTCCTTTGCCTTAATGCAGGTTTCTTGAAGTGCTGCAAGCGGGTTGCATTCCGGTGTTGCTTTCAAACTCGTGGGTATTACCTTTTCAGTCAAAAATTGACTGGAAACAGGCGGCTATTTGGGCAGATGAAAGACTGTTGTTGCAGGTACACGATTTATGGCATGAATATTTATTTTATCAATCTATTAATGCATGCTTACTTCATTTTCCGCAGGTTCCGGATATTGTACGGTCCGTCTCTACAAGCCGTATTTTAGCTTTACGTCAACAGACACAAGTGCTTTGGGAGCGTTATTTTAGTTCTATCGAGAAAATTATTTTTACAACGTTTGAGGTAACCGTAACCGCATAAGCCCGCTCACACAAATGCGATAGCTAATAATTTGCCGCTCTCTATACAATGCTTCAGATTATCCGTGAGAGACTACCAGACTATCCCCATCGGAATGGACTGATTTGGAATACGTCCCCAGGTGCACTGTTGACGATTCCAACCTTTTCCGATACTTATCGCCGATTTCCGTTCCTGCTGGATAAACTAGGCCATACGCCCGGACTGAATTATACCGCCGTAATATTTGTACAGATCGGTACGCAGCTTACACCAAACACGGCTTTATACAAGCTAGTCAAAAGTATTACCAAAAGCCAATACATAGATAAGGTTAGTAAGAGCTGCTAGCAGCAGGTCAGGCAAAAAAGCGGTTCGGGCGCATGGACTAGCAGCAAAAATAATGTGTGTCTTCCATTGCAGATTTTAATTCTGTGGGCTACTGATAGATCCGTACCGCCGAAGAAACGTTGGCCATCGACAGGTCACATTCCACTGCACATCATATCTGGCAGCACGAGCGAAGATCGACCAAGCATATCCCAAAGATTCTATCCCCACGAACAAATCGAGACTGACGCCGTTTTATCACTGGACGAGGACGCTATACTAAACACGGACGAGCTAGACTTTGCTTACCAGGTGTGGCGCGATTTCCCCGACCGCATCGTTGGCTATCCTGCAAGGGCACATTTCTGGGATGATTCTAAGGTTCGGGAGGACCCGTAATGCTATAACTTTTTATTGCATCATGTTGCTAATCTTCATTTCCTACGTTTCCTACCATTCGAACAGAACGCTTGGGGCTATACATCTAAATGGACAAACTATTACTCGATCGTTCTGACTGGAGCCGCGTTTTATCATCGGTACTACAACTATCTATATACGAACTGGCTGTCGTATCTGTTGTTAAAGACGGTACAGCAATCGTCCAACTGTGAAGACATTCTCATGAATCTTCTCGTTTCGCATGTTACGCGTAAACCCCCGATCAAGGTAACGCAAAGAAAAGGCTACAAAGATCGAGAGAGTGGAAGGTATGTATTGAAAATTGTGGGGAGTTGTTGGTTATTTTCGTTTTTGAGGTTAGATGTTACATTGTAAGGTTTAATATCATTTCTTTGGGGATTTTTTTCTAGTCACTTACATTAATGAGTTACTAAACTCACTCATCGAAAAGGGGGTAGTTACTCATTTCTGATCGGTCAGTGAGTGTTGAACGGAATCTTGTTCCCGGGCATAATAGGAATAAGCCGAACGTTTTGCAGGGCAAGTCTTTTGTTTAAATGAGTGGTTAATGTTAGTTAGGGTTAGGGTTATGTTCTATTTCATGTATCAGAACCGTTGAAGCAATAATGGAAAAGGTCATGATTCAATCACCGGTACGATTAGTTGACCGGTGGGTGTACTACGTAACTACGTGTACTACGAAAAGGTGTACTCTAAAGCAATTTCTTTTATTTATCCATTTTTCAAAATTCATTAATCTGTTAAGATGAGTGCTCAAGAGTGAAGGTACAATTTAGACCTTAGCTGCTATATGCCACGTCGATCGTTTCTCATGCGACTAAAATCTTTGAGAAATTTAACAGTTAAATGACTAAGTTAAACTTATAACGAACAATAATTTGTTCCGCGTGATTCTATGGCCGAGCTGATAACGGTGCGGGTTTTCGCACGGAGGCCCAGATGTTAAATCCCTTTCGAACCATTCCACCCCTAGCGAAAACTATCCCACTACGTGGTATCGATAAGTCTAGTAAGCCATTAGAAATTGTTAGGCTAAGATGAAAATTTCATTTTCTTCAAATTATGGCCGCCTCTTCGTACGCAAGACTGACTATCCAGCTACGAGTAAAACGAGTAAAATGTCGGGGAAAGCCTGCAAATGGTAAACCAACACCTCTCGAGGTTGTAGAGCCAAAGAAGAATAAGAAGTTTTATACGCTGTTTCAATGTCACAAGCTTTAGTTTCGTTCATTAAATAATGTGATTATGTGATTGAAGGGAAAGCAGCATGCGCAAACGAAACTGAAAAACGATAACCTTAAATTACAGATCGCCATGGAACGATCCTGATCATTTCATACAACGACAAAGTTGTCTGAATACTTTTGCTGCAGTTTTTGGGTAAGTAAACAATTGTTAAACGAATCTATCCAGTTGCTCAATCGAATAATAATCCATCGTGTCTTCTTCTCAGTTACATGCCTTTACTAAGATCGAACCTGCGACTAGATCCAGTACTGTACCGAGACTCGGTATCAAATTTAAGGAAAAAATATAGACAGATCGAATTAGTCGGCAGCTAGCGATTTTTGTATATTTATTAAATTAGGTAACATTTCATCTTCACAAACATCGAACATCTATAGGCGATACACTAAAACTCACACCCACCCCGAACAAATCTACGTGCAACAAGGATTACTTGCTATTGAACTAAGTTTATTTTATTGCAGCCAGTATGTTTGTGCATTTTTAAGTTTAATTTAATGTGTTTAAGTATCGGTACGACACACACACACGAAATGGATCAAATCTAACGCAGAAAAAATAATGTTAATGGTACTTACGGTAAGAGCGAAGTAATTAACATTCATTAATCAAAAACAGAATATTAGCATAGGGCGAGAAACAGGAATCACTGACGGTGTGTTAGTACGCAATATTTGATTTTAAGTTTGTTGAACTAGTCGGAAGCAAGAACAAATTGCTGTGCACAACATCATGTTCTAAAGGCCCTTGCTGCATTTGTTGTACAGTTATAGAAAGTGAGTGGGTAAAATCGTAAGTGATGTATCGTTCAAACCAAAATGTAAAAAGAAAACACGTTCACGAACAACATATGGAAAAGCATTTAAATAGTAGCTTAGAATAGTAATATAAGGTACACCCGTGACCGGATGGTTAGCGGATGCACATGTAATATCCACGATGATCCAGGATGTTAGTGAATAAGTAGAAAAATTGTATAGCAATTTGTTAATGTGTTACTCGGAAATCGAACACGCATGTTTAGAACAAAAATGAGCTTTAGGCAGATTTGTACCCCGGTTGCTGCTAGAAATGCTGCGAAATAGTTTCGAACGTTGCAGAATTTTTGCGCCATACACGGATAGATATTCGGTTTTATTGCTCGTACAACTAGGCCAATGATATAGTCCAATACTAAGCCGCACCAGTGCAGCTAAATTAAGTAAATCATGTTGTTTTATTTGTACAACACACAACACGCAGCATCGTTGCCATCTATGTAGTTTGCGCCGGAAATGCAGTAGTAGTAGTTAGCAAAGCTGACAATTCCGAACACATCGATTTGTGCAGTTTGTAAGAACGATAAGAAATCCCAAACGATAAGAAATTTTATTTAATCGTATTTTTGTAGCAATTCATATGTTTGTATAAAGGACGGTAACAGAAATATATACAATTGGCAAAGCGGCTATCATTTTAACGTTACGTGTCTTATACTTTGAATGGAAAGCAAACCTTTTAGCTGCTGCTGCAAAATCGTGCTTGCTATGAGAGATAATTATCTCTAACAAATTTTCCAAATAAAATGAAACAGAAATGCGCGGCAGTTGTTGAAAATATGGAAAATTAAGATTATCCCTTTTTGTAAATTTTCAAACTTAGTTGGAACAATCGATTCCGCTCCATTCCAAAGTAACGTAATATGGTTAACGCAATGAATACGATTGACAATTAGACAGAATTATAAACGAAAGACACACATTTTAAGAACAGTGTGTACGTACATTCGATGATGTGAGTAATTCTTAATACCATATCCGGCAAAACGGTCCAAAACAGATAAGCCAAGGGAAACAAATCAATTAAGTCTACGATCAGCATGTTAAACATCCACAAACAACCAATGAATAGTGGGAATACGAAACCATATCTTGTAACACTGCTTCCGATACAACGGGAGAGTAGACAGCAATAATAGATATTTCAAATATGCAATTACAGATACAAACGAAAAGATGTGTGATGAAGCAAATTAAATCAATTACCACCACACAGGTTAAACTGTTTCGTATTGTAATAGTGGTTCGGGCGGGCATTAGGCAGCATGAAGCTTCACTCACCTTTTTGGCAGACATCATCATTCTTCTGTACTAGACGATGGTCATATGGGAAAATGTGTTATCTAAGGTAAAATTTTGAACTAATTTGCCCACTTGTCTAGTAAGTGTTTGCCATATTAAAACAACTTCATTTACTATAGCTAGCTTGTGCTGGCACTGCTCCACTTGCGGTAAACAATAGTATAATAATCTTGAATACGAACGGCATATTTTAAGAATTGGTTAAATGAAAACTACTTTTCGCAGATTCTTCCTACTTCAACTTCTACGCTTATCCTGCTGATATTTGAAAAACACGAATGAATCGTTATTTCAAGCAACGTTTTCTGGGTAAATATGCCATACATTGCACAATACATTCAGCATATTTAACTTCTTCGTCAACCTTACCTAGTCAAAGGAATGTTTTACAAACTTACGGAACTACCTCACGGTTCATCCATACGCTGCTCATGTAACGTTGAATCACAATCGTGTCATTCGGTACAAGCCATTTATCTCGAGCTTAAAATCGTTTTTTTTCAAATCCATTAGCCAGTGGAACTGAAATCCCTTCTATTTGCTTCAATTTTATTACAAAATATAAGCATAATGATACTAAAACGAAACAGATAGCCCGGCGTGTTGTAGGACAAGTTTGTTTTATTTAACCCACTGCTCATACAGTTACGATTAAGTTCTGGTACCGATGTCAATCTCTGGTTCACCAAACTTCCTTTGAAAAGGCGGATTAATCGAAAAGCAAGTAAGGGATTCAATTCATAACACAAACACCTAGACCAAACGAAAGTTATACGTATTGAAATGGCTGTTATTGAATATACGATTCAGTCCGTTCCATTCCATTTCACATTAATTGCTGCTTAAAAAAACTGTTTGAAACGTAACGAAACACGAGCACATTCAAACCAATCTATTTGCATTTGTGAACAACAATAGTTCGAACATTCTGTTTTCTAAACATGCTCAAAACACGTACTTGAGTTTAATTAGTATTTTACATACATTATATTGTTTTTACTAGCAAAGCTCTTTTTTATGCAAGCAGCAACCCAACCACGTATGTGTGTAGTCCCAGTGCGGAGAGCCATTTTTGGGCGTTTTTTTTTAATTGCCTTTGAACTGATAAAGTTGAAAGGAGTAGTCATTCGTAGTTTTTTTTTACGGGAATTTTTTTTTTCAACATACAATCCCTACACTTTCTTATCGATTCGTTGAGAGTTAGACCTTTTTTTTTTGTTCAATCACAATTCAATGCGATCGTGCATTTAACAAATGTTCTATTTTTAGACTATCATAATTCTAATCATTGAGTAAATGTGTTCCCCCATTTCGCGAGACAACATTTGTGGTATTTTCCTGCGAAAGTGAATAATCTCCTTGGTGGTGAAGCATTCATTAACAAGACTGGTCCCCATAGTGAACAACAAATCCTGAGTTGTACTACAGCTATCGTGCAGGTGTGAGTGCGAGTGTGTGTTTGTATGTGTGTGTGTGTGTGTGTTGGATTACTAACTATAAGAACAACAAAGCATATTCACGAAGCTTAAAGTTTCGATGTGCAAAACAGATCTATCTAGCCTATCAGCAAACGTTTGGTGTTGTTCGATAAAACGCTTTCTGCTCGATATGCTGTACACTTCTGTCAGGCACCACTGTAGGGAATGAATGGAAAACGAATTACTCGCTACTAGTGTAAGCTGTACTGAGAACATGATGAACCAAAAGAGTACACAGTTCGGATTTTATTACTCAATGTTGAAACAAACATCGTCGGTGGTTTTCTACGCAAGTCGATTGTAGGCAGGATGTCGATAAAAAAGACACTGATGTTGCTATCAGCAGCAGCAGCTTGTTCCTTTGGGCGCAATAAACGTGTGTTGTCTAAAGTGCAGGCATCTTGTTGTCATCAGCAGCAGCGCACCATCGTCACAATCCGAGACAGTCCGAAACATAAGTGATAGTGATGTATTTTTTTAGCTAGACCCGCGTCCGTTGATCATCTCGCTAGTCATCAGTCAACATACGCAGTTAAACAGAGATCGGAATGGGGATGAACCTTTTTCTGTTTCGTTTGTAACGACATTTCCAGACGCGTGTGCCTTTTTGTTTGAAAGTTTTGGCCGAAGCCACCGAAAATAATACGACATTAAAAAAAAAAACGAAGCAAAAAAAAAGTCATGTTGAGGATTGCATTTTTTCAACAATGCTGAAACCTAGCGTACGAAAAATAATAACAGTGACACGCGTCAGTCTAGCCTAGCCGTAGCGCTCCGACTAAGCTTGTCGGCCATTCTAATCAGTTGGTACAGCAAACTCCAGCGAAAAGAAAAATCATATCATGAAAGACAAGCAACAGTAAAATAGCAGAACAAACAAAACCACATACACACAAATAAAATGTCATCGTAAGGTACATACTAGTAATACTCTCTGATCTTAAACCATAGAACGCTTTTATGAAACAGAAAATCAAAATCAAACATCATTCGTCAGGCCCCGATGGATACATCTGATGCAAGCAGACAGAGCCTCCCATCCATTCTGGGGCAGACGGAATTGACGGAGGAAAAAATGGATACACACAATAGGAAGAGCGACAAACGATTGTTTTCATTGATTGATTCATTGAGCGTGAGACACGTGATAGGTAAAACAAAACACAGACAGCGGAATTGATGGTAAAACATTGTAATTCCAACTATTTGTACATTGTTGACGTACAGAAAAAAGCTAAGTAAAATAAATGAAAAAATGGTTTTTAAACTTTGCTGTACTTTTTTTCTGTTGGTATACTAGTTCCTCCACTAGATAAAAACAATCCGAAATGCAGGCCGGTGCAGTAGTGCAGCCAAACGCAAAGAGAACTTGCAAATTTTCTGTTGAATTTCCAGTAAAATCTGGCATCTTTCTTTTGCATTACGCTTTTCTTAACACTTGAGCAACTTGTGCAAGCCTTTCACTCACATTGAAACATTACGAAGCTGCACCGAAAACTCGACTAAATCAATTGACACACAGTGGCACTCCGGACCCGCATGATCAGTGATCTTTTGCGATCTCGCTCCACTGAAGCTGCAATAGAGTGTAAGTAGGTGACCAACGTTTTTGTTTCGTTGCTCCTGGTTTTTTTTTGTTAGTTTCCTAGCAATCACAGTGACAACAATCATGCCAGTGTTCGGTTAAGCGTATAATCTAATCAAACCAAATCAACCACCGAAGTACGTGTAACCGAGCTTTTGTGGCACCACCGGTGGTAATGACAAAAGCTGGGGACAGATGACGAAAATACTTTTGCCGAAAATGGTGTTGAAATAGTTGCAAACAAAAATACATTGCTTCATTTCAATCGAATCAGGAAATATGTTGGGTTGAGAAATGTTTGCGTCTATTGTTTTAAGCATTAGCTCTCGGATTGTACATATTGTACATCGTTTTAATGACTAAACGTTATACATCATTTTATTACACACTTAAACCAACCAAAAATTATTTAGATTTCATTTTCTTCCACTTGTTTTTCTCTCTTTTTTTATTTAAATCACAACTTCATAGTCAGTACCGGTGTACGGGTAGATTGGATGAGACTTGATATCGGTTCCTTCGTGTTAGCAGCTAGAGCACCATGCCGCCCTATTTGAAATTGACCATTAACCGTTAACTCTACCGCCGGATACTAGGGTATAATTTTCATTTTCAAACTTAAATAACTTCATTTTGCATAAAAGAAATATTTTTTTTAAATAGAAATATTCCCATATATTGCTATAAAAATTGCACAATTTACGCAATTGAAAAACAGTCAATTTGGTAAAAAAAAACATGAACAAACTACCGTCCAAGTCATTGTTGTTAACTGATGACAATGTGGGTAATCATAAACTAAAGGTTTAATAAAAATTATAAGATATTTTTTTTAAACTCGTTAAGTAATTCAATAGGAAAGAATGAACTTGCTTTCCAAATTTCATAAAAAAAACCATAGCTAGCAAAAAAGTAATTAATGTTTTAAATTGGAAATGTTTCATTCCCCATACAAAATATATGGGATATACTCGGGTATATCGGTCGTACTTAATACCGGTAATACTTAATTAGATTACATCAAGTACATCATCAAAAGCACCTTGTCAACTTTAACATAAAAATGAACATCGTATATTTTAATCAAAATGTTACCACGTAAAAATTTAAAACACGATAAGAAGTATTTCATTTGTTGAATATTGATGTTGGCTACGATTGGTGATATAATTGCGTATAATATTCTTAAACTTAAACTATCAAATGGCTTAAAGATAATTTCGACCATGTCTCCAGCCTATGCGAAGGTTTGGCTGGAATCATCCCCAGTAACAAATCCGTCCGGTTTAATGTTTTATTTTCATTTGTTTTTGCACTTCTACAACCTTTCTACAATGTCTACAATCGTCTGACGACCGTTACATGTTTCTCTTTAAACATCGTGAACTTCAGCACAGTGCGTGAAGTAAGTCGAAGTTTGTACCAAATGAAGCGAATAATCAAGCGTACCTTACCGACACCGGCTCTGGAGTAGGAGAGTATGGTTGCAAAGTGTGGGGTTCGGTATAAATATGCATGCTTCAGTTCCAACAAACTGTCAAACAGATCACAGCAGTGCACCTGTGCTGAATGTGTAGTACTGAACGCTGAATGACGAACGCATTGTAAACTGGTGTTAGTGGTTCCGGTAGATCCTGCATCCTGTAACACAGTGGATAGATAAGAAGATCGCCATACCCCAGCTGTAACGGTCATTGTGCGTGCTGCTTCCCCGTTTCCCAATAAGCTGTAATTTCGTGATTGGAGTCCCTATGTTAATGTGCTAGTGCAACAGAAGTTATAACGATGAAGAAAGTTTTAATATTTAGCCTCATTGCGCTAGTACTGCTGGTGACGGTGGTGAGCGGTGATGGAAAGAAGAAGGAAAGTTCGTTCGAGGAAAGCGGAGGCAGTGAACATGGTGGCGATCATCACTCGAAAAAAGGCGACAAAGGTGATAAGGGCTACGAGAAGAAGCATGGTTTAGAAAAGTCGGAGAAGGGCAGCAAGGGAAAGGAGGACCACGAGTCGCACTACGGTGAGGAAGGTGGTCATAAGAAGGAAAGCCACGACGAGGGCGACCATTACAAGAAGCATCACGAGGAGAAGAAGGGATCGAAGCATGGCAAGAAGGGCCACAAGAAGGGCCATAAGAAGGGCTCCAAGACGACCGGTTACCACCACAAATCGCACAAGGATGACTATCACAAGGAGCACAAGTTCTACGACGATCATCACAAGGAGGGTCACCATAAGAAGTTTGGCGATTTCAACGAGTTCCACAAGAAGAACGGGGGCGACCACAAGAAGGGTGGCCACCATGAGTCTGCCCACAAGGAGGACAAGTACGCGAAGAAGGGACACGCGGACAAGGGCCACTTCGACGATGAGCACAAGGGCTGGAAGCACAAGCACGGGCACGAGTCGCACTTCTCGCACAAGGACGATTTTGGCAAGAAGGGCGGAAAATCTGGTGGCAGTGAGCATGGCTACAAGAAGGGTGATAAGGGTAAGGGTCATTAGTGGTGGAGCTTGGGCCATGGAACGGTACGCGTGCATGAATTGATGCGGTTAGTGCATGTTCTTTAAAGATTTAGACAAATACTCGAAATAAATGTAAGGATTTCAAAAGAAGTTTATTGTTGCATGCGCTTTTTTATCTGGATCGATTCCGAATGTACGAAATTTAAGCTGATTCACCTCAGGGTTACGTCGTCTGCTATAGTGTGCGTACACGTACTGTCCTGTATCTCCGTACGGTGCACAATAATATCCTCAATTCCGCTAACCAGTTTCCCTCTTGCATAAGCTCTTGCCATTCTGATACGTTTGTCATGATAACGGTCGTGATAATTTTACATCACCCGATTTTGAACCCCCTACGAAGAACGATCCGATTTGATTGTTAAGCAGCAGACTATAAAACGACACACAAAATCAGCGCTTTTCGAACCAACCAGCAGCAGCAGCATCACACACACACACACACTTATCTATCGCGCGTCTGGTCGGGTGTTTCTAAGTCATTTCCACTCGGACGACAGTGTGACCAGTACCATGCATCGAGAGATGCATCTGTGCACGATAATGATATGGTCAGCACAAACAGCACGTTTTAGCCATTTTTCGATAATCAATTGTATGCTACTGCGTCGTCAGCCACGATATCATCGATATGTGTCGAGTGCCATCGCTCAGCTCATCCCTTCCCGTGTGTCTGCCGATGAAATGGGTACCTCACGGTGTCACCAAAATTGCTGAAACTGATACCCAGTAATCTCTGTCAGCCATCGGTCCCCATCAAGAAGTTACTAGGTACGCAGTAAACAGGATAGCATGGGGTTTTGTTCTGCCACTCGTTATTTAAAACCACTGTAGCTGATAATAAGCCACACACGCCACACTAGTCGTCAGTGAAGTGTCCTAGAGTGAAGTCATCCGAAAGTCCATAGCTGCGGGGTTCTAGGTAGAGCAGGACAAGTGCACAAAAAGGTGAAAATTTTTTTTTGTATTGTTTCGAATTAGTGTTAGTGTTAGGAGATTTCATGTGGTTAGTTAGTGTTATTGTGATTTTTCTACGATTCAACCTAATTTTAATGATTGTATTTTGTTGTCGGGTTAAATATGTTTCTACCAATCTCAAAGCAATCGCGAGCTATAAAATAAGAAACAGCTAAGTTAAAAAAGAAATGGTTCTCTCTACAAAACCACACCACACCACACTAATTGTCTTGGCACAGAGAAAAAAAATCAACCAAAATCAGGTACCTTTTTTTTGGCTTAGAATTTTTTTTTCTATTCTAAACTGATAATACTAAAACGATTTATGCCCATTTCCGACTTACTCTCGCCAATCGCATTTCGATTCTGTCTAGGTGAGAAGCGACGAGCTTCCTGTATTAAACAAAAAAAAAAGAAGGATTTGTCAGCCTCTCCCTATCGACAACACTAATCTCTCATACACAATGGCACAAGACGCATCGGACCGATCGATCCATCATTTTAATTCCAAACGTCGAACGAGTCAGTTTAGTGTCGGTCGAAAAGTTTAGCTCAGCATCCGCCGCAACGATTCGGCATATAACATTCGGGAACAACGCTTTTGTCACCAAGGACTACGTAAATAGTGCCGTTTTTACTACACGTGCCGAAGATCAAAGGAAGATCAGCTATACGATTTTTTGATAGTATTGCTAGCGGTGAGAAATTAATAATAGGACCGCGAAAATACACCCAACACAACCATAGCTGACCACAGTGTTTGTAATCTTTTGTGTGGCGAGTGATCGTACTAACGTATTATTTGGAGTTAGATCCATCGATTTAGAGGCTCGGTTTTAAACATGTACCCAAAATAGTGTCGTAAAAGGTTTCCTACCACTGGGTAAAACTGTATGGCCTACTTCTGTTGTGTTTTCCCTATTTCGTTTCGCTTGTGTGGAGTGTACACTTGTAACAGACAAAAAATGTGAAGTGCTCAAGTGTCTGGAAAGCAAATTTCCACTCAGAAACTCCCGCTTTCAACTACTGACAAGTAGAGTCACTTACTTAATCCAGCATTGAAGTGGCATAGCTACTCGATTGTGTTTTGTCTAGTGTCCCTTGTAAAATCGCCCGCGATCACGTGCATGACAATATAGTGGTACGATCTAATTGATGGGACAATCTGCATTATAATTTGCACTCTGATTTCCGTTCCTTATCTAGTACCAGATTAGTCATACCATATAAGACGGGCTAATGTGGTCCGATCAGTTTTATCTTGGAAGTTGTAGGGGGCAATACAATTAGACAGATATAATTAATTCTGTTAGGGAAGTCTCAGTCTTGAAAGGCTTCAATGGTTATACTGCAGGTTGAAATTTGTAATTAGATTTTGCTTTCTACAAAATGTACAGCTACAGTTGGGTAGATTTTTATTGTTAACAAAACTTCGTTTTACATATTTAACAATATTCCATTTTGCACTTTAGTAAAAGCTTAGAAAACGAAAATAACATTCAGATTTATTTAAACTTTCAACTTCCGATTATAATATGAATCATGCTGATGCCATAGCTATTTAATTAGTCGGCACGAAATAATTGGCAAAGATGTTCAGCTCACTTGTTAATGAAAGGAAAAATATTATGTGTTGTTTATTTTTCCTAAGTGAATTCGAATCCCTCGTTATCTTGGAGAGTTACATTTGTGCTTGTTAAAATTTCCCTTCACCAATGTTCGCACTTTTTTTGTTCACTGGCGATAATCACTGGTGTAATGGGGGTAGGAAGCAGTTTTTACCCCTTGATGTCATTAATTATAATTAGGCACAGTTTCGGCTACATTATCAATTTCCGTACAGCTTCCAAGCGGACTAACATGTCTATTCGTTTTATCTCTTATGTAATGCTGCAGCTGATAAAATGAAGTTCACACCGCCTCCCGCATCGCTACGAAATCCTTTAATCATTCCGGAAAAGATAATGATGGGTCCTGGCCCGTCCAACTGCTCCAAGCGTGTGCTGACAGCCATGACCAACACCGTGCTGAGTAACTTCCATGCCGAATTATTCCGCACCATGGACGAGGTCAAGGATGGTTTGCGATACATTTTTCAGACAGAAAATCGGGCCACTATGTGCGTTAGTGGCTCGGCGCACGCCGGCATGGAAGCTATGCTAAGCAACTTGCTCGAGGAAGGCGATCGAGTGTTGATCGCTGTGAATGGAATTTGGGCCGAACGAGCGGTCGAAATGTCTACGCGCTACGGTGCCGATGTTAGAACGATCGAGGGTCCTGCGGATCGACCGTTCAGCCTGGACACACTGTCGAGGGCCATCGAACTTCATCAACCGAAATGCCTGTTTCTGACGCACGGCGATTCTTCAAGTGGCCTACTGCAACCGCTGGAAGGTGTTGGCCAGATTTGTCATCAGCACGACTGTTTGCTTATCGTCGATGCCGTTGCATCGCTGTGCGGTGTACCGTTCTATATGGACAAATGGGAAATCGATGCCGTGTACACTGGAGCCCAAAAGGTGCTCGGAGCACCACCGGGAATTACTCCTATTTCTATAAGCCCCAAAGCACTGTAAGTCTTTTGGACGGATCCACTACTAACGATCGCTTATCAACTGTCTTTACTGTTCCATTTTTTCTATCTGCCCTCAGAGATGTTATTAGGAATCGTCGTACCAAGTCTAAAGTATTCTATTGGGATCTGTTGCTGCTGGGCAATTATTGGGGCTGCTATGACGAGCCTAAACGGTGAGGATCGTAGCTCAAACCAAAATGGAGAACTCTACAACTTGTCCTTTTTTCGTCCTTTTCGCAGCTATCATCATACAGTTGCGTCTAACCTAATATTTGCTTTGCGTGAAGCTTTAGCACAAATCGCGGAAGAAGGGCTGGAGACACAAATCAAACGCCGCACAGAATGTGCACAAATTTTGTACGATGGTCTTGGAAAGATGGGTCTCGAGATATTCGTCAAAGATCCCAGACACCGTTTGCCCACGGTGACCGGTATTATGATACCGAAAGGTGTTGATTGGTGGAAAGTATCGCAATATGCTATGAATAAGTAAGTAATAATCCATAGACGCATATCGCGTCGTTTGTCTGCTGCGTTGAGTACAGTATCTAATAACGAATCATTTTTTACAATTGTTTCAGTTTCTCTTTGGAAGTACAAGGTGGGCTTGGCCCCACATTTGGCAAAGCATGGCGTGTGGGTATTATGGGTGAATGTTCCACTATACAGAAAATACACTTCTATCTGTATGGTTTTAAAGAATCGCTTCAAGCAACACATCCCGATTATGTTTTTGAAGCAAGCAACGGATTTCATTAAACTTAAAGTGAAATAAATACATCCTTGTATTACCATCGCATCAATGAGTACTATTACACTTAACTTATAAGTGTGGAAAGTGGACTCAGCTGTACATGCGTAAATAAAATTAACAATAGTGCAATTAAAACGTGGACCATCTAAGCTTGATTGCTGCTGATCCAATCATCGCTAAACTTCGACACACTACTCAGACACACATCTAGCAAATAAAACAAAATAATTAATCCACAATACATTATTGTGCAAAAGTAATCATGTACCTTTTTATTCTAAAATTGGTGAATGAAAGAATTTTTTTTAAGATCCTTCGTTTTGAATGCTAAATTTGCTTAATCAATATAACTACAGCCTCTCATTTTAGTGTCTATTAGAATTTTAATGCTAAAACTTGCCCAGTTTCAACGTCTAATTGGACATGATTTCTATATTTTAGATTTTGTAGATAAGTTGTTCTTCTTCTCTTGGCCTGCACAGATATGAGCACGACGTCTACCAGACATGGTCAAGTCGCCAATCATTTTCTAGGAAACTCGGTTTAGTATCTCCGACAGGTTCGACTCCACTTGATCCGACCAACGAATTTACTGTACTCCTCTACGTCTTGTGCTGAACAGATTACTGACGAACAACTTCCAGGTGGGGCATGATTTCGGTATATTTATCACGCGCCCCAGCCATCGTATCCTTCCGGCTTTGAGTATCATGAGAATATTAGCACCGCCAAACAGATCAGCTAGCTCCTGGTTAATTTTCCCTCTCCACTCACCCTTGTCGCGCACAATGCCAAAGATAGTCAATGAGCATAATCTATGACTCATGCCGATAGATCTTGTATTTTTGGGGTAGGCTTTGCACAACACCCGCGAAACCAAGCAAATAGAGAAATCAGGATGGGGATTTGCTTTCCATGTATTTCGTATTCCTGCCGCAATCAGTATTGTGTATATAAATTCAAACCAAGTCAAAAATTTGCCCTAATCAGTCGTGAAATTGAGAGGAGCATTTATGGGACAGGTACAATTAAGGGAATGAAGAATAATGCGATTTATATACATTGCAGCGCAGATCTAATGCAATAAATGTAAATCATTCAGTAATATAAAGATATATGCTATCTCTCTAACAACACCGTTAAAAAACGACAGCAGCTGTGCTGTTTAAATTTTTAAGAAAACCACGATGAATAAACGTTCCTGTCCGCCATCTCGCATTTCTATCAACCTTGTTCGTTACGTGGAATCATTTTTTGACAGTGAAATGACATCTTTTCACCACGTAGAAGTGTTGATCGTCTGTCCCGTTCTTGCCACACGCTAGGCACGCAACAGTCTCGCTCCTCCTGCCTGGTGTAGCGAAACAAATTCCGAATACGTCGGCATCGAAATAACAACACATAACTTTGCAAGCCGCCGTGTTCGGGTTCCGTTTCCTCTGTTCGGTCTGTACCAACGCACAAATTAGCTGCTCAATCGATACGTTATAGTAATTTGTAGTTAGAGTTTCTTTCAATCAATCCGTTTAATATTTGGTGCGGTGCCCCATTCGCACCCTAGCGCATTAAACAGCCAACAACAAAACATTCGCTCGGTGCGCACTCTGCTGCTGGCGGGTTAAAAGTTTCGTTCAAATCCTGGCCCCGAACATATTTACCGATGGCCATCAAAGTAGGAATGGGGAGGAAATCCTCCAACAAAAATCCTCCATTCTTCAGCCATGAGTTTGTAATTCAAAATCATGCGGACATTGTGTCGTGCATTGCGATGATCTTCGTCGTAGGAATTATGCTACAGGTAAGCGGTGGATGGAAATTCCGGCATTTCCGCCGAAAACAACCCGTCTGTGCGTGGTGTGATGCGTAATGGCAACACGGGTATGTTTTGCTTACCAAAACGTACACATCCCGGGATGTAGCAAGCATTGAACAACGGTACTCAAACTGGTGAAGGTGTTCAGTCTCAAACTGCCACGTATGACCCATTACCACTCCACTGCACAACATGGTATCGAGGATCAGAGCGGCGCCGATTAGCGCAAACGGTGTCGGTGCAATAACACAACATTCTCTTTTTCATGTTCGTTTTGCAGCCGACGCAATCCCTAGCTAGCACCTTCGTTGCCTTACGCCACAACGTATCCGGAGCAGATCCCAGCCAGGAAAACCCCATGGGTGTGCAGTATCTGTACACGGCCGGATGGAAAGATGCTTGTGCAGTGTTTTTCTACACTCTAATCTGTATCATCATGCATGCTATACTACAGGAATATGTGTTGGACGTAAGTACGCAATGTTAACCGGTCTGGCCAGCGGCAATGCTGATTGCACGCTTTCTATTTCAGAAAATATCGAAGAAACTTCACCTCTCTAAGTTCAAACTGTCACGCTTCAATGAGTCCGGTCAGCTGGTAGTGTTCTACGCAATGTCCTTCCTGTGGGGTTTGGATCTGATTGTGCGCGAACAGTACATAGGCAATATGCAACGAATGTGGGAAGGATACCCGGAGCATCCGATGATCTTCCTCCATAAGATGTTCTTCATCATCCAGCTCGCCTACTACGCGCACATGCTGCCGGAACTGTACTTTCAAAAGGTGAAGAAAGACGAACAGAAGCCCAAAATTCAGCATGCTGTAGGTGGTCTGTTCATTATCGGAATTGCTTACTTCCTTGGGTATGTAACGGCGAGAAGCATGTAAATTGTGTTCAGCGACTTGACTGTTCGGTGCATCGGTTTTGGTTCATTTTTTTCAGATTCCAACGTATCGCTCTCGTTCTCCTGACCCTGCACTATTTCTGTGAATTTGTTGCCCACAGCTTCCAGCTGGTCGACATTGTCGATAAGGAAGGAAAGTTCGCTAAACGTAAGTACAGTACATTGTGGACCAAGCGTCAGAAACGAGCGTCGTTGACGGTCACTATCGAGCCGGTTTTCATAAAACGTCCTTTTTTTCTCTCTGTTTTGCAGTGCGTCTCGTCCACAACGGACTGTTCATTCTTACCCGTTTTGCGACGATGGTACTGTCGTTCCTGACCTTGTTCTACAGCATTGACAACATTTCACAAACCAAGCGCGTCCTGATGCTGTCGATGGTGTTCGGATTGCAGGGCTATCTATTTTTCGACTTTATCTCCAGCGTGCTCCGCTCCAAGCGGGAAAGCTCTACCGAGGAACGGGCCAAAGTAACGGTTAGCACAAATAAGACTGAAAAGCCGAAAAAGCAGAAGAAAAAGGAAAGCGATCTGCCGGAGGCCGATCAAAACTCTGCACAATCGTCACCAAAAGCGACGACCAACGTGAACAACGTTCGTAAGGCGAAAGTAAAGTAAAGGTGTGGGGCGGCTTAAAGCTGCGAAGCTTGTCTCCCAACCGATGTTCATTTTGTTTTTTTTTGTCATCCAATTTTGCTGGCCGCATTGTTTCCTTCGAAGAAAGATACAGTATAGTAACATTTAATAGTGAATCGAACTCATTGGAAAGCAGCACAGCAAGTATAATATGTTATATGGCTTGGCTGTGTCTCAAGCGACGCGCGGACGCGAACAAAAATACGATCTTTTTTTGTTTGTTTGTTTTCTTTTCGGATCATCTAATGTCGACACATTTTAATTGTTGGTGCGTCCGGAGGAGGTGAACACGATTGTACAAAGACTCTTTCACACACATTGATTTGCTTTTCGGCTTTATGACAGGAAATGCATTTATCTTAAAGATAAACTTTCGTATAGACAGGTTGAATGAGTGTAAGTGCAGAGAGAGAGAGAAAGAGAGGGGCCCTTGAGGTGTGTTATTCTTGATTCTGCCGTTCCCACTTAAGTGTTAATCAGGTATTTTTCTGAGCATAATTTTGTCCATTCTTATACAAATAATAACAATTGCTAACAAAACAGCTGATAGCGTTTGCGTATTTGGCACTTATACCAACAATATCACAGACACACACATATATATATACAGTATGCTACTGATAATGTATTATAACAGTAAATATTGCGAAGGAAAGGTTAAAACAACGGACCACATCAAGCTATGTTTATTGTACCAAGAAACACAAAATCTTAAATAACCAACCATCCTCATCCTCATCATAGGGACATTAATGTTCTTTATCAAGCTGCACCGATGTCTAGTGTTTCGGCTTATCGCCGTGCCGTTCTACGCACTTTTCCTTTCCCTTCTCATCGTAGACGCAACTCTTCGTAGTCCATACTTGATTTCCCTTGAACTGTGAAGGATCTGTCGACATGGCTGGTAACGGTTAGCAAAATTTCACCTTCTTTTTTACCGCACTTACTCGTGCTGCGTATCTTACCTGGCATAAAATCGGAAAAGTCACTGCGCGAAAACAATCCACCTCCCCCGAAGCCCTGCTGGCCAAAGTTAGCATTCTGTCCCTGCCTTCCAAAATCGGGAAACGTGGGAAAACCATAATTTACTCCTCCAGTTTGTCTTCGAAAGCGCAGCAACCTATCGAGCAGCGGTCCATTCTGGGTCTCACCATCTGTATGGAAATGGATCGATTAGATGCAGGTCACACGTGTAGTGATGGTACACTTTCTCGCCGCTACCTTGCTCTGCAGCAACAAACAGCACGAAACAACCGACAATCAAGAATAGCAAAACGTACGAACGCTTCATGATTGGCATGCTAAAAGCAACTGTCCAACGCAATACCTAAGAACGAACTAGTGTGTCCGACCGTTGAACGAATGTTTGTTGATGGTTTGCGGTTGCCAATGAAATTCCCATATGATGTTGAAAGTTTGTGCCCGAACCTCGCATACATTGGGCGATCTTCAGTGCATTATCAGCTACTACCACAGAGCAAAGGTTCCACATGTTGTTGTGGAGTCTAGCCGTAACGGTTGCGTTTTGTTATTACATATTTAAGACGTTGAAAAAATTTCCCGTCCCGCCATCGTGAGCTGGGAAAGACCTACGAATATTTCGATAAGAGATGCCGTGACACATCATAATTTACAATTACCAAAACGGATTATAATACTGCAGCGCAGCCCGATGGCAACTCATGCATCTGTGGTTGTATTTATGTAATATAATATAGTTTTATTGTCGTAAGCTATGATCTACGCACTAAAGGCTTAAAACATTAAGCTGCGACACCACAACAAACAGTTGACCTAGAACTACCGATCAAGGACAACGCAATATCAGGTTGTGGTCCATCGTTTCCTCCTATCGCGCTAAGGTCACGGAAGGAACTAATTTGGGATTTTTTTTTTGCTTAAGCTTCTAGCGAGTTGAAAGCAGAAGCAGACAGTCAACCACCGCCCATCGACATGTTTTCGATCCCATGGGAAAGTCCAATCCAGTGAAAGTAGAATACCCTTTACGTTTGTTGCAGCATATCCAATCAATTTGTGCTAGGGACTAGTGTTTGTCCGCCGTTTGTTTGTGGATGTGGGCTTTAGATTGATAGGAAAAGGTGCCGGTGAAATGAAGCTACACAAGCTTTTCTACCAACAGTCAAAAACAGTTATGCTAATGAGCGTTGAGCATGTGCTTGCAGTGAACGGAATTCGCTCAAACCGTAAAGCAAACAGTGGAACTGGATAATGCTACAATCTTTCGCACGCAGTATTCATCTGCAGGAACGGGAGCACATTTTGTGTCCCGCACGCTGCGTCCCGGTGCCATGCCATGTTAAACACAGACACACACACACACACACACAGGCACTGAACCCCCATTACAGGTTGGTGGCAGCAAGAAGAGAATGCTACGAGAATCATGTAAAGGAGATGGCGCAATGTTTCCAAAGAATGGATGAAAAAAAAAAACACACACACACAGATTGCAGAGTCGACCGCAAAGCGACGTGGAATGAAGGAAACGCATTAAGAATCCAACCCGCGCAGCACTTTGGAGGTGGAAATGAGTCAAAGAGCAAAATCCTACCGCTGTTGGGTTGGCGAACCGGAGAGCGAACTCGTGTAACGTTGAATCACACCCGTACCTTGCCAGAGGATGGCATCCGTGCCCCATGCCCCGAACGCCGCCCCCCCTTGTAGCTGAAGAAAACACCGCTATCCAGCGTCTTCGGCTGCGTATGGTTGTGTTAAAATGTATAAAGTTTCTTGCAGATCCGCTGACCACAACATTTGTATCCAGCCTGCGCCCGGAAGAAGATCGCGTTCCGACTACTGGCCCGTCGCAATTGTTGTGTGAGTGAGTGTGAGTGTGTGTGTGTGAGTGGTGTGTGTTGCAAGGTGGGGAAGGTGGTTAGTTACCGTGAACCTGATCTTTCGTATTTGCTGTTTGCCTTCAGTCTATCTCGATACAGCTGCAAGAGTGCTCATCCGCGTGACATAAGTGCTTCCGATCAAGTGTCCGACTTAGAACCGACGGCGACAAAAAGTGCGAACGAGCATCACAATGAACCACCGTAGCGTTATGTTTGCAGTGCTTCTGGCGATAGTGGCAGTTTCTGTGCGCGCAGGTAAGTGACAATCTATTCACTGTACGGCTGATCCTATACAGCTTCAATTTCAAATTCAAATTCAATCAATATATCATTCGATGCTATCTTAAAGGCTTAAAGGCTCTTTATATACATAGAAGATTCGATTTCTTTCTCGACTGTCAAGGTATGTGACATGCCATGGACAGGATGTTCTGATTAAAAATTCAAAACATATAATTTGGTGAATCACGATCCACTCGCGGTCTCGTCTTCGTTTCAGACGATCGACTAGCGACTTGTTGTAGTGAGCGGCTAATGAGTCTCGCCCAGAAGGAGGAAAAAATAATGTTCACCTTAGCCAAAAAAAAAACCAAAAATCACGGAAACCGGTTTTTGGCGACTCAAAATGTATACACAAATATTTACCACTATTTCGGGCTGCGCTCGCGCTTTGTTGTTTATGTGTCTATGAAGCAAGCGAAATCATCACCAATCGTGAACTGAGATGGTGGTCCCCGTCTTGTATCTACGTCGTTGTCCAGCGAACTCCAGCCAAATAGGTTGATGTCATTTCGAGTCGTTTTATTTTGTTGTAATTTAAATCTGGCTGATTGATTTTAAGTAAACCGGTTAACAAATATCGTGCCCTGAAGCACACGGTTTGATGTGCTGAAAACCTTCACAATACAGCTTACTGGAAAACACATTCTCGCGCTTTGATCCGCGGGCATGGTTCGATCGTATGAAGCGATGACACATTCTGGGAGCTTTTCGTGAGCGTGATCTCAGAAAAAAGTCCTTTAAACCTTTCACAACACTACTTCGAAATTCATTTCTTTGTGTGTTCCAAACGATGGTAAGATTCGCTTGCTAAATCCGCTACATTAGCCGCGAATCGTCTTCCGATTGCGTCATGCTTGAGCGGTATTATGTATATATATATATACATGAAGGTATGTATTTGTACATATTGTTTTTACCAACAAGGAATCACTTTAGTTGCATAACCTCATCCTGCACGGATTGAATAACCAGGTTCGTGTATTCCTGTTTCAAGTCCGCATAATGTAAAGCGAAACAACAAAAGAAGCAGACTCCACCAGCAGCTCAAACCGGTCAGCAGGTAGTCTACCTTGGAAGACTATACCATAGTTTAAGTCGCTAAAATATTGTTTTCCATTATTGCTTACTGCCGGGCGCCATTTTATCTGCAGCTCATCTTGTAGTAATATGAATATGACGCGAGGATTTGTACTATGTTGATCTTTAACTACTGACTACCAAATAACAATACCTTAAATGGCCCAGTACGACAGTCTTTTGTTTACCGTAAATATACGTTTACGTTTACTTGCAGAAACTGGTTTTTACGTACCCAAAGCGTACTACACGATCGACGAACATGGCTATAAATCCCCGCTCGTCTACATCGACAGTATTCCGGTGAGTATTTGCCTTGCTTTGTGAGATCAGATGTGAGGCGGATTGTCCTCCGCCGAGTTAGTTGCCCGAATGAATTTGGTTGTGAATTCGGTTCCTGTTCTTCTTCTTCTCTCTGCTGTTCCATCCACAGCAAGTATTCCAGCGTGTTCGACGATCCGCTCAACTTCCTTCAGGTTCGTATGTTGTTGCAGCTTTAAGTGTACGATTTACAATCTCTTGTTTCTTCCTTTCTTCAAAATAAAAACAATATTTTTACAGTTCCCAACTTCGGTTTTCCTGTGAATTTCCCTGCGTTCCAGTTTCCTAACCCCGGACAGGGTGGTAACTTCCAGGCAGTCTCCATTACCAGCGGAGGGTAAGCAGCACGTTCATCATTTTTTTTTCGATAAATTCCCGTCACTGGTCCCATCTTCAAGACCGATTGGTTAAGGAATGAGATACGTGCTGATCCATTGATTAGCTGTAAGATATCTCCTTTTCTTGTCCTGCTTATGAGCAATTCACCAGGAATTGCCTATTGTGCGGTTGCAGTCTATTTATGGCGTTTGATAAGTATCCACGTTTGTACGATGGATCTCTCTTTCTCTGCACTTGCACCCAGTTAACGTTGCACGCATAGAACAGAGTTGAGCGGATGATGCTAGAATCCGGTTTTAAGTTATTATCTTTATAGTTAATCTCGGTGCTTGGCAAAGCATGGACTATCATCCTGTTTTGCTGTGCCCGGTCGGTCACTAAAGGTAACATGCCCGGTGCGGTAACATTGGCGCAGTGGATTTTTCTTTTGTGTGTGTGTGTGTTTTTTTTGTGAATTGTGTTCTGCACTTCTTTGTGGTTCACTTAACGTGCTTGATGACGCTAACTACAGTGTCTAGTTAATTACGCGATAAAGCTCCACGGCGCTTTTTCTTTGCCCTCTATCTCACGCAGCACCGGACGTCGATTTCTCCCTTTCGCACAGGGTTGTAATGAAAATATGTTTCCTTTTAATGATGTACAGATTGCTTTGTTTCGTCGTTGCTTTGAATCAAACTTTTTGTCTTGTTTTGTGCGCCATAAAGTTAAGTAAAAAGGTGGTAGTGGCATCAGTTGCTGCTAGCTAGATGGAGCCGGAATCAGTTGCCTCACGGATCTGTGGTGATCTGAACTTTTACTATCCAGCAACGGGTTTATGTTGTTTAAGTGAACGAAAGCCTTGAATTGCTGCCCAATGGCTTTCAGTTTTGAATTTAATGATGAAAATATTAGATTTTATACAAACATTAATGATTTAATTTTATTATATAATTCTTTCTTTTCTCACAGCTCCGGCGGTTTGAACAACCGTTTCGACGAACATGGACAGTCGGCCCCTGCCGGTACTACTATTAACACATTCTCTTCCCAGAATGGGCACGTCACTCAGATGACCCACCATATCGACAAGGACGGCAAAGTCACTACTCAAACTAACAAGAAGAACTAAAAGTTGACCGATGACCGATGGGTATTGTTTTCAACAAGCACATCTCCCCACAACTGCAGCTTCTTTTTGCAGGCATGTCGTCGATCGTTTATTTTGTGAAGCAATCGAATTTCGCCATGGATCCCACATTTCAATTTCGCAAAACAACGATACACGTTTTAAGTAGCGCGTAAATAAATTACTGTGTTTGTGTGTGTATTTTGTACTAGTGCCTATTACGGTAGCATTCGGCTGAAGTATGTATAGTATTTAAAAGTAAAATAAATGTATAAAAAGTAAAATCTCCCGTTGATGTGTTTGTTTCCACCGCTCAATGACAATCATTTAGAAAGGCAGCTTAACAGAGCGATCCGATATCGCAGGTAAACGATAATGAAGAGTTTCTGGAACAGTAATCTTTGTATCTTGTGGGTTGCACGGTAATCGGACACAGACGTTCGATCGTGAGCAGTTAAGAATTCTCGACTATTAAGCGGTGGCTAGACTAAAGTTGAGGCAAGCGCGATCAATGCGCGAACGCTTCATTTTTCCTGCAATGCAGGATCGGAGCGCGAAATCAGGAGCGCGAAATTTGACAGTTCGCTCATAAAAAAAATAAGATCGCGCTTGCCTCAACTTTAGTCTAGCCACCGCTTTAGAGTAGATATCGGATGCAGATTTCAACACAACTCCACAACAACACTTATTTTGGAGAATAAAACATATCCTCATTGAGATATTGTCTTCTATTCAATCTGACGCTAACAGTGGGCTATTCGAGACTCGGAGGTGGAAACTTCGGGGACCATCTTCTATAAGACACTCCAGAGCATGGCGTACGCTGAGGACATAGACATCATTTGTTTAAGGCTCTCCTATATAGCAGAAGCTTATCAAAGGATCGAGCACACGGCACTGAACCTCGAGCTGGAGATTTAATGCCACCAGCTAACAAATACTAAGTCAGGCAGGAGTGATGTGCAGATAATAGTTCGCAATTTTACAGTCTCCCAAAACTGGGGACAAAAAAAAGCACCGAAAACCAAAAGGCTGCCAACCGTTCATACTACTGCCTGACAAAGCTTCTACACTCAAGTTTTTATAGCCCTTTATAGTCCCAGTATACGCCTCTGAGGTGTTCAACACTGACGAAACCCTGCTATCCGCCTTCGAGATGAATGTTCTAAAGCATCCTGTGATGCAGTTTTGCCGGGTCAAGATGTGGCATTTTTTTAAACTGTTGTAATAATACTGTTTTAAGGATCTTTATTCCTATCATTCATTAAAGATCTTTAAGCTTAAGAATTATTTAAACATATTGTACAAATGTGTTGTAAAATGTGAGAGAACAATATAGCAAATTTTTCAACATTTATAAACTTTCAACCGTGTTCGGCTGAACCGTTCACCAAACTGCCCCGAATGTCCTGACGTGGTAGAAGACGTGAGCCAAATATGTGTCAAGAAATGCTAGAAGTTAGTCGTACAATGGCTCGCTATTGAGATGTGCCCCAACAGCGAAACCTGGAAGACAGTCCACATCGCTACTAGAAGCATATTCAGATCTCTCCTGCGATGGCCATGAATTGCACACTGTGGTCCACACTGAAGTTCATCTTCTGTGGTCTGTGCCCGCTAGTGTGTGACTTTTGAAGATAGCTTCCACGTTGCGGTCTGCGTTGAACATAATTTTCAAAATAACGAAAAAAACACCCTGTACGGAATTTCCCGCCAGCTACATTATGGCGCTGTTATGGTATGGTGTTGATTGCAGTAACGAACCTTGTGCCATAAACGGGCTTGCTATAAACGGTTGCCATGCGCGCCCTTGCGCAACGAATTTATTGTACTGTTTGAAATTTGACCGTTACGATGTGAATGGAGTTTTCTTCCTTACGTATGTCTGATTAATGCTATGTGGTTCTCAAAGGGTAAATTAAATTAAATTTACCAACAGGAAATTATTATTAAACATTCCCAAGAACTCTGATAATATTTCCATGACTTCTAATAGATTATCTCAATGTAAACCTCAGAATATTTTCCATTTTTTCCTTTATTTTCATTACAATTACTCACATGAAAGTAATTACGTAGCTAATGTGGATGAAAATAAGTATGATCTTTCTAAATGCACAATTGTACAAGTCGGGTGAGTTAACACTGCGTGATCTTCTCCTTAAAAATGCAGCCATGATAATACCTTATCCATGGAATTCTATCGGTAATACTTTCCACCCCCAGATGAATTGAGAGAATATGCCGTTCCCGGCATTCGAACGCTTGCCTACACTAACCCTTAGTGTTATCAAACGGACGCAGTACACCCGGTGGTCCACCAAAACTGCCGGTAAATGTATCGGTCACTGGTTTCGGTTGTTGAAACTGTTGAGGTAAGGTTTGTTGTTGTTGCTGATGCTGCTGAGCATACTGTAGAAGTTAGTCGTACAATGGCTCGCTATTGAGATGTGCCCCAACAGCGAAACCTGGAAGACAGTCCACATCGCTACTAGAAGCATATTCAGATCTCTCCTGCGATGGCCATGAATTGCACACTGTGGTCCACACTGAAGTTCATCTTCTGTGGTCTGTGCCCGCTAGTGTGTGACTTTTGAAGATAGCTTCCACGTTGCGGTCTGCGTTGAACATAATTTTCAAAATAACGAAAAAAACACCCTGTACGGAATTTCCCGCCAGCTACATTATGGCGCTGTTATGGTATGGTGTTGATTGCAGTAACGAACCTTGTGCCATAAACGGGCTTGCTATAAACGGTTGCCATGCGCGCCCTTGCGCAACGAATTTATTGTACTGTTTGAAATTTGACCGTTACGATGTGAATGGAGTTTTCTTCCTTACGTATGTCTGATTAATGCTATGTGGTTCTCAAAGGGTAAATTAAATTAAATTTACCAACAGGAAATTATTATTAAACATTCCCAAGAACTCTGATAATATTTCCATGACTTCTAATAGATTATCTCAATGTAAACCTCAGAATATTTTCCATTTTTTCCTTTATTTTCATTACAATTACTCACATGAAAGTAATTACGTAGCTAATGTGGATGAAAATAAGTATGATCTTTCTAAATGCACAATTGTACAAGTCGGGTGAGTTAACACTGCGTGATCTTCTCCTTAAAAATGCAGCCATGATAATACCTTATCCATGGAATTCTATCGGTAATACTTTCCACCCCCAGATGAATTGAGAGAATATGCCGTTCCCGGCATTCGAACGCTTGCCTACACTAACCCTTAGTGTTATCAAACGGACGCAGTACACCCGGTGGTCCACCAAAACTGCCGGTAAATGTATCGGTCACTGGTTTCGGTTGTTGAAACTGTTGAGGTAAGGTTTGTTGTTGTTGCTGATGCTGCTGAGCATACTGCTGCTGGGGCTGGGCGGATGAGAATATGCTACCGTCCGGTTTGACATTTGTACCGGGCCTCTGTTGATTGCCCAGAATTCCGGGGGCACCACCGAAGCTTCCGGTAAACTTATTTCCACCGTTAAAAGTGTTCGATGTCGAAATAGGTCTCACTGGTTGCGCCGAAGGTGTGAATATTGGGGCAGTCGTCGGTCTAATGGCTGGTCCTTGGTTGACGGGACCTCCAACAAACGGGCCATTAAATTTGTTGGGTACCGTTGGTACGGATGGTGCTGCAGGTCGTGGCGGGACACCCGGTTGTGTAGCAGCTGGTACAGGACCTTGGTGGGCAGGGCCAAACTGTTGTGCAGGAGGAGATTGTTGGGCGGGCGCGAAGGTCGGCACATTAGCTGTGACCGTTTGTGGAGGTTTAGTGTATGCTGTACCTAAGTTTGCCTGACTACCCAGGAACCCTGGCGCTCCTCCAAAGCTGCCCACATACTTTTGAACAGTAGTTTTATCTTGGGGTCTAGCGGTGGTAGAAAATGTGTTTTGTGGAATAAATACGTTTTGAGGACGCGGTTGAGGTTGTTGTGGTGCGGCCGGAACCGTTTGCGGGATGATCGGTCTTGCTGTTGAGGTGTACGCAGTGCCAAGGTTTTGCTGATTGCCAAGAAATCCGGCCGGTCCACCGAACCCTCCGTTGTACTTCTGCACCACAGGTTTCGTAGTAGTGGCGAATGTTGGTACCGCTGGACCAGCTGATTCTGAAAACCGTGTTTCTGTGCCCGGGATCGGTTTGGGGAAGTTCGTCTGCTGATTGACATCGGTTTTGAATCCGACGGCACTGTCAGATGCTACAGCAGATTGTGGCACTTGCAGAGCAGGTTGCTGGGATGTCGGCTTTACCGGGCCTACGAATGGATCGCGTGCAAAGATTGTCGAATAGAGGAGTACAGTGAGTTCGTTGGTCGGATCAAGTGGAGTCGAACCTGTCGGAGATACTAAACCGAGTTTCCTAGAAAATGATTGGCGACTTGACCATGTCTAGTAGACGTCGTGCTCATATCTGTGCAGGCCAAGAGAAGAAGAACAACTTATCTACAAAATCTAAAATATAGAAATCATGTCCAATTAGTCGTTGAAACTGGGCAAGTTTTAGCATTAAAATTATAATAGACAATAAAATGAGAGGCTGTAGTTATATTGATTAAGCAAATTTAGCATTCAAAACGAAGGATCTTAAAAAAATTCTTTCAGTCACCAATTTTAGAATAAAAAGGTACATGATTACTGTTGCACAATAATGTATTGTGGATTAATTATTTTGTTTTATTTGCTAGATGTGTGTCTGAGTAGTGTGTCGAAGTTTAGCGATGATTGGATCAGCAGCAATCAAGCTTAGATGGTCCACGTTTTAATTGCACTATTGTTAATTTTATTTACGCATGTACAGCTGAGTCCACCTTCCACACTTATAAGTTAAGTGTAATAGTACTCATTGATGCGATGGTAATACAAGGATGTATTTTTTTCACCCTTAGTTTAATGAAATCCGTTGCTTGCTTCAAAAACATAATCGGGATGTGTTGCTTGAAGCGATTCTTTAAAACCATACAGATAGAAGTGTATTTTCTGTATAGTGGAACATTCACCCATAATACCCACACGCCATGCTTTGCCAAATGTGGGGCCAAGCCCACCTTGTACTTCCAAAGAGAAACTGAAACAATTGTAAAAAATGATTCGTTATTAGATAACAGTACTCAACGTAGCAGACAAACGACGCGATATGCGTCTATGGATTACTACTTACTTATTCATAGCATACTGCGATACTTTCCACCAATCAACACCTTTCGGTATCATAATACCGGTCACCGTGGGCAAACGGTGTCTGGGATCTTTGACGAATATCTCGAGACCCATCTTTCCAAGACCATCGTACAAAATTTGTGCACATTCTGTGCGGCGTTTGATCTGTGTCTCCAGCCCTTCTTCCGCGATTTGTGCTAAAGCTTCACGCAAAGCAAATATTAGGTTAGACGCAACTGTATGATGATAGCTGCAAAAAGGACGAAAAAAGGACAAGTTGTAGAGTTCTCCATTAGGGTAATTTTTGGTTTGAGCTACGATCCTCACCGTTTAGGCTCGTCATAGCAGCCCCAATAATTGCCCAGCAGCAACAGATCCCAATAGAATACTTTAGACTTGGTACGACGATTCCTAATAACATCTCTGAGGGCAGATAGAAAAAATGGAACAGTAAAGACAGTTGATAAGCGATCGTTAGTAGTGGATCCGTCCAAAAGACTTACAGTGCTTTGGGGCTTATAGAAATAGGAGTAATTCCCGGTGGTGCTCCGAGCACCTTTTGGGCTCCAGTGTACACGGCATCGATTTCCCATTTGTCCATATAGAACGGTACACCGCACAGCGATGCAACGGCATCGACGATAAGCAAACAGTCGTGCTGATGACAAATCTGGCCAACACCTTCCAGCGGTTGCAGTAGGCCACTTGAAGAATCGCCGTGCGTCAGAAACAGGCATTTCGGTTGATGAAGTTCGATGGCCCTCGACAGTGTGTCCAGGCTGAACGGTCGATCCGCAGGACCCTCGATCGTTCTAACATCGGCACCGTAGCGCGTAGACATTTCGACCGCTCGTTCGGCCCAAATTCCATTCACAGCGATCAACACTCGATCGCCTTCCTCGAGCAAGTTGCTTAGCATAGCTTCCATGCCGGCGTGCGCCGAACCACTAACGCACATAGTGGCCCGATTTTCTGTCTGAAAAATGTATCGCAAACCATCCTTGACCTCGTCCATCGTGCGGAATAATTCGGCATGGAAGTTACTTAGCACGGTGTTGGTCATGGCTGTCAGCACACGCTTGGAGCAGTTGGACGGGCCAGGACCCATCATTATCTTTTCCGGAATGATTAAAGGATTTCGTAGCGATGCGGGAGGCGGTGTGAACTTCATTTTATCAGCTGCAGCATTACATAAGAGATAAAACGAATAGACATGTTAGTCCGCTTGGAAGCTGTACGGAAATTGATAATGTAGCCGAAACTGTGCCTAATTATAATTAATGACATCAAGGGGTAAAAACTGCTTCCTACCCCCATTACACCAGCGATTATCGCCAGTGAACAAAAAAAGTGCGAACATTGGTGAAGGGAAATTTTAACAAGCACAAATGTAACTCTCCAAGATAACGAGGGATTCGAATTCACTTAGGAAAAACAAACAACAGATAATATTTTTCCTTTCATTAACAAGTGAACTGAACATCTTTGCCAATTATTTCGTGCCGACTAATTAAATAGCTATGGCATCAGCATGATTCATATTATAATCGGAAGTTGAAAGTTTAAATAAATCTGAATGTTATTTTCGTTTTCTAAGCTTTTACTAAAGTGCAAAATGGAATATTGTTAAATATGTAAAACGAAGTTTTGTTAACAATAAAAATCTACCCAACTGTAGCTGTACATTTAGTAGAAAGCAAAATCTAATTACAAATTTCAACCTGCAGTATAACCATTGAAGCCTTTCAAGACTGAGAGTTCCCTAACAGAATTAATTATAGCTGTCTAATTGTATTGCCCCCTACAACTTCCAAGATAAAACTGATCGGACCACATTAGCCCGTCTTATATGGTATGACTAATCTGGTACTAGATAAGGAACGGAAATCAGAGTGCAAATTATAATGCAGATTGTCCCATCAATTAGATCGTACCACTATATTGTCATGCACGTGATCGCGGGCGATTTTACAAGGGACACTAGACAAAACACAATCGAGTAGCTATGCCACTTCAATGCTGGATTAAGTAAGTGACTCTACTTGTCAGTAGTTGAAAGCGGGAGTTTCTGAGTGGAAATTTGCTTTCCAGACACTTGAGCACTTCACATTTTTTGTCTGTTACAAGTGTACACTCCACACAAGCGAAACGAAATAGGGAAAACACAACAGAAGTAGGCCACACAGTTTTACCCAGTGATAGGAAACCTTTTTCGACACTATTTTGGGTACATGTTTAAAACGGAGCTTCTAAATCGATGGATCTAACTCCAAATAATACGTTAGTACGATCACTCGCCACACAAAAGATTACAAACACTGTGGTCAGCTATGGTTGTGTTGGGTGTATTTTCGCGGTCCTATTATTAATTTCTCACCGCTAGCAATACTATCAAAAAATCGTATAGCTGATCTTCCTTTGATCTTCGGCACGTGTAGTAAAAACGGCACTATTTACGTAGTCCTTGGTGACAAAAGCGTTGTTCCCGAATGTTATATGCCGAATCGTTGCGGCGGATGCTGAGCTAAACTTTTCGACCGACACTAAACTGACTCGTTCGACGTTTGGAATTAAAATGATGGATCGATCGGTCCGATGCGTCTTGTGCCATTGTGTATGAGATTAGTGTTGTCGATAGGGAGAGGCTGACAAATCCTTCCTTTTTTTTTGTTTAATACAGGAAGCTCGTCGCTTCTCACCTAGACAGAATCGAAATGCGATTGGCGAGAGTAAGTCGGAAATGGGCATAAATCGTTTTAGTATTATCAGTTTAGAATAGAAAAAAAAATTCTAAGCCAAAAAAAAGGTACCTGATTTTGGTTGATTTTTTTTCTCTGTGCCAAGACAATTAGTGTGGTGTGGTGTGGTTTTGTAGAGAGAACCATTTCTTTTTTAACGTAGCTGTTTCTTATTTTATAGCTCGCGATTGCTTTGAGATTGGTAGAAACATATTTAACCCGACAACAAAACACAATCAATTAAAATTAGGTTGAATCGTAGAAAAATCACAATAACATTAACTAACCACGTGAAATTTCCTAACACTAACACTAATTCGAAACAATACAACCAAATATTCACCTTTTTGTGCACTTGTCCTGCTCTACCTAGAACCCCGCAGCTATGGACTTTCGAATGACTTCACTCTAGGACACTTCACTGACGACTAGTGTGGCGTGTGTGGCTTATTATCAGCTACAGTGGTTTTAAATAACGAGTGGCAGAACAAAACCCCATGCTATCCTGTTTACTGCGTACCTAGTAACTTCTTGATGGGGACCGATGGCTGACAGAGATTACTGGGTATCAGTTTCAGCAATTTTGGTGACACCGTGAGGTACCCATTTCATCGGCAGACACACGGGAAGGGGTGAGCTGAGCGATGGCACTCGACACATATCGATGATATCGTGGCTGACGACGCAGTAGCATACAATTGATTATCGAAAAGTGGCTAAAACGTGCTGTTTGTGCTGACCATATCATTATCGTGCACAGATGCATCTCTCGATGCATGGTACTGGTCACACTGTCGTCCGAGTGGAAATGACTTAGAAACACCCGACCAGACGCGCGATACATAAGTGTGTGTGTGTGTGTGATGCTGCTGCTGATTGGTTCGAAAAGCGCTGATTTTGTGTGTCGTTTTATAGTCTGCTGCTTAACAATCAAATCGGATCGTTCTTCGTAGGGGGTTCAAAATCGGGTGAGGTAAAATTATCACGACCGTTATCATGACAAACGTATCAGAATGGCAAGAGCTTATGCAAGAGGGAAACTGGTTAGCGGAATTGAGGATATTATTGTGCACCCCGTACGGAGATACAGGACAGTACGTGCACGCAGACTATAGCAGACGACGTAACCCTGAGGTGAATCAGCTTAAATTTCGTACATTCGGAATCGATCCAGACAAAAAAGCGCATGCAACAATAAACTTCTTTTGAAAACCTTACATTTATTTCGAGTATTTGTCTAAATCTTTAAAGAACATGCACTAACCGCATCAATTCATGCACGCGTACCGTTCAATGGCCCAAGCTCCACCACTAATGACCCTTACCCTTATCACCCTTCTTGTAGCCATGCTCACTGCCACCAGATTTTCCGCCCTTCTTGCCAAAATCGTCCTTGTGCGAGAAGTGCGACTCGTGCCCGTGCTTGTGCTTCCAGCCCTTGTGCTCATCGTCGAAGTGGCCCTTGTCCGCGTGTCCCTTCTTCGCGTACTTGTCCTCCTTGTGGGCAGACTCATGGTGGCCACCCTTCTTGTGGTCGCCCCCGTTCTTCTTGTGGAACTCGTTGAAATCGCCAAACTTCTTATGGTGACCCTCCTTGTGATGATCGTCGTAGAACTTGTGCTCCTTGTGATAGTCATCCTTGTGCGATTTGTGGTGGTAACCGGTCGTCTTGGAGCCCTTCTTATGGCCCTTCTTGTGGCCCTTCTTGCCGTGCTTCGATCCCTTCTTCTCCTCGTGATGCTTCTTGTAATGGTCGCCCTCGTCGTGGCTTTCCTTCTTATGGCCACCTTCCTCACCGTAGTGCGACTCGTGGTCCTCCTTTCCCTTGCTGCCCTTTTCCGACTTTTCTAAACCATGCTTCTTCTCGTAGCCCTTATCACCTTTGTCGCCTTTTTTCGAGTGATGATCGCCACCATGTTCACTGCCTCCGCTTTCCTCGAACGAACTTTCCTTCTTCTTTCCATCACCGCTCACCACCGTCACCAGCAGTACTAGCGCAATGAGGCTAAATATTAAAACTTTCTTCATCGTTATAACTTCTGTTGCACTAGCACATTAACATAGGGACTCCAATCACGAAATTACAGCTTATTGGGAAACGGGGAAGCAGCACGCACAATGACCGTTACAGCTGGGGTATGGCGATCTTCTTATCTATCCACTGTGTTACAGGATGCAGGATCTACCGGAACCACTAACACCAGTTTACAATGCGTTCGTCATTCAGCGTTCAGTACTACACATTCAGCACAGGTGCACTGCTGTGATCTGTTTGACAGTTTGTTGGAACTGAAGCATGCATATTTATACCGAACCCCACACTTTGCAACCATACTCTCCTACTCCAGAGCCGGTGTCGGTAAGGTACGCTTGATTATTCGCTTCATTTGGTACAAACTTCGACTTACTTCACGCACTGTGCTGAAGTTCACGATGTTTAAAGAGAAACATGTAACGGTCGTCAGACGATTGTAGACATTGTAGAAAGGTTGTGGAAGTGCAAAAACAAATTAAAATAAAACATTAAACCGGACGGATTAGTTACTGGGGATGATTCCAGCCAAACCTTCGCATAGGCTGGAGACATGGTCGATATTATCTTTAAGCCATTTGATAGATTTTAGAGATATTTTACACACTATTTTAGCTAATACGCATTTCAAGTTTAAGAATATTAATATTCAAAAATACTTCTTATCGTGTTTTAAATTTTTACGTGGTAACATTTTGATTAAAATATACGATGTTCATTTTTATGTTAAAGTTGACAAGGTGCTTTTGATGATGTACTTGATGTAATCTAATTAAGTATTGCCGGTATTAAGTACGACCGATATACCCGAATATATCCCATATATTTTGTATGGGAAATGAAACATTTCCAATTTAAAGCATTAATTACTTTTTTGCTAGCCATAGTTTTTTTTTTATGAAATTTGGAAAGCAAGTTCATTTATTATTATTCTTTCCTATTGAATTACTTAACGAGTTTTAAAAAATTATCTTATAATTTTTATTAAACCTTTAGTTTATGATTGCCCACATTATCATCAGTTAACAACTATGACTTGGACGGTAGTTTGTTCATGTTGTTGTTAAATAAAAAAAGAGAGAAAAACAAGTGGAAGAAAATGAAATCTAAATATTTTTTGGTTAGTTTAACTGTGTAATAAAATGGTGTATAACGTTTAGTCATTAAAACGATGTACTATATGTACAATGCGAGAGCTAATGCTTAAAACAATAGACGCAAACATTTCTCAACCGAACATATTTCCCGATTCGATTAAAATGAAGCAATGTATTTTTGTTTGCAACTATTTCAACACCATTTTCGGCAAAAGTATTTTCGTCATCTGTCCCCAGCTTTTGTCATTACCACCGGTGGTGCCACAAAAGCTCGGTTACACGTACTTCGGTGGTTGATTTGGTTTGATTAGATTATACGCTTAACCGAACACTGGCATGATTGTTGTCACTGTAATTGCTAGGAAACTAACAAAAAAAACAGGAGGAACGAAACAAAAACGTTGGTCACCTACTTACACTCTATTGCAGCTTCAGTGGAGCGAGATCGCAAAAGATCACTGATCATGCGGGTCCGGAGTGCCACTGTGTGTCAATTGATTTAGTCGAGTTTTCGGTGCAGCTTCGTAATGTTTCAATGTGAGTGAAAGGCTTGCACAAGTTGCTCAAGTGCTAAGAAAAGCGTAATGCAAAAGAAAGATGCCAGATTTTACTGAAAATTCAACAGAAAATTTGCAAGTTCTCTTTGCGATTGGCTGCACTACTGCACCGGCCTGCATTTCGGATTGTTTTTATCTAGTCGAGGAACTAGTATACCAACAGAAAAAAAAGTACAGCAAAGTTTAAAAACCTTTTTTTCATTTATTTTACTTAGCTTTTTTCTGTACGTCAACAATGTACAAATAGTTGGAATTACAATGTTTTACCATCAATTCCGCTGTCTGTGTTTTGTTTTACCTATCACGTGTCTCGCGCTCAATTAATCAATCAATGAAAACAATCGTTTGTCGCTCTTCCTATTGTGTGTTTATCCATTTTTTCCTCCGTCAATTCCGTCTGTCCCAGGATGGATGGGAGGCTCTGTCTGCTGCTTGCATCAGATGTATCCATCGGGGCCTGACGAATGATGTTTGATTTTGATTTTCTGTTTCATAAAAGCGTTCTATGGTTTAAGATCAGAGAGTATTACTAGTATGTACCTTACGATGACATTTTATTTGTGTGTATGTGGTTTTGTTTGTTCTGCTATTTTACTGTTGCTTGTCTTTCATGATATGATTTTTCTTTTCGCTGGAGTTTGCTGTACCAACTGATTAGAATGGCCGACAAGCTTAGTCGGAGCGCTACGGCTAGGCTAGACTGACGCGTGTCACTGTTATTATTTTTCGTACGCTAGGTTTCAGCATTGTTGAAAAAATGCAATCCTCAACATTTTTTTTTGCTTCGTTTTTTTTTAATGTCGTATTATTTTCGGTGGCTTCGGCCAAAACTTTCAAACAAAAAGGCACACGCGTCTGGAAATGTCGTTACAAACGAAACAGAAAAAGGTTCATCCCCATTCCGATCTCTGTTTAACTGCGTATGTTGACTGATGACTAGCGAGATGATCAACGGACGCGGGTCTAGCTAAAAAAATACATCACTATCACTTCTGTTTCGGACTGTCTCGGATTGTGACGATGGTGCGCTGCTGCTGATGACAACAAGATGCCTGCACTTTAGACAACACACGTTTGTTGCGCCCAAAGGAACAAGCTGCTGTTGCTGCTGCTGCTGATAGCAACATCAGTGTCTTTTTTATCGACATCCTGCCTACAATCGACTTGCGTAGAAAACCACCGACGATGTTTGTTTCAACATTGAGTAATAAAATCCCGAACTGTGTACTCTTTTGGTTCATCATGTTCTCAGTACAGCTTACACTAGTAGCGAGTAATTCGTTTACCATTCATTCCCTACAGTGGTGCCTGACAGAAGTGTATAGCATATCGAGCAGAAAGCGTTTTATCGAACAACACCAAACGTTTGCTGATAGGCTAGATAGATCTGTTTTGCACATCGAAACTTTAAGCTTCGTGAGTATGCTTTGTTGTTCTTATAGTTAGTAATCCAACACACACACACACACATACAAACACACACTCGCACTCACACCTGCACGATAGCTGTAGTACAACTCAGGATTTGTTGTTCACTATGGGGACCAGTCTTGTTAATGAATGCTTCACCACCAAGGAGATTATTCACTTTCGCAGGAAAATACCACAAATGTTGTCTCGCGAAATGGGGGAACACATTTACTCAATGATTAGAATTATGATAGTCTAAAAATAGAACATTTGTTAAATGCACGATCGCATTGAATTGTGATTGAACAAAAAAAAAGGTCTAGCTCTCAACGAATCGATAAGAAAGTGTAGGGATTGTATGTTGAAAAAAAAAATTCCCGTAAAAAAAACTACGAATGACTACTCCTTTCAACTTTATCAGTTAAAAGACAATTAAAAAAAAAAACGGCCAAAAATGGCTCTCCGCACTGGGACTACACACATACGTGGTTGGGTTGATGCTTGCATAAAAAAGAGCTTTGCTAGTAAAAACAATATAATGTATGTAAAATACTAATTAAACTCAAGTACGTGTTTTGAGCATATTTAGCAAACAGAATGTTCGAACCATTGTTGTTCACAAATGCAAATAGATTGGTTTGAATGTGCTAGTGTTTCGTAACGTTTTTTTAAGCAGCAGTTAATGTGAAATGGAATGGAACGGACTGAATCGTATATTCAATAACAGCCATTTCAATACGTATAACTTTCGTTTGGTCTCGGTGTTTGTGTTATGAATTGAATCCCTTACTTGCTTTTCGATTAATCCGCCTTTTCAAAGGAAGTTTGGTAAACCACAGATGTCAACAGATCGGTACCAGAACTTCATCGTAACTGTATGAGCAGTGGGTTAAATAAAACAAACTTGTCCTACAACACGCCGGGCTATCTGTTTCGTTTTAGTATCATTATGCTTATATTTTGTAATAAAATTGAAGCAAATAGAAGGGATTTCAGTTCCACTGGCTAATGAATTTGAAAAAACGATTTTTAGCTCGAGATAAATGGCTTGTACCGAATGACACGATTGTGATTCAACGTTACATGAGCAGCGTATGGATGAACCGTGAGGTAGTTCCGTAAGTTTGTAAAAATTTCCTTTGACTAGGTAAGGTTGACGAAGAAGTTAAATATGCTGAATGTATTGTGCAATGTATGGCATATTAACCCACAAAACGTTGCTTGAAATAACGATTCATTCGTGTTTTTCAAATATCAGCAGGATAAGCGTAGAAGTTTGCCTTTGAAAGAATCTGCGAGAAGTAGTTTTCATTTAACAAATTCATAAAACATTCCGTCCGTATTCAAGATTATTATACTATTGTTCACCGCAAGTGGAGCAGTGCCAGCACAAGCTAGCTATAGTAAATGAAGTTGTTTTAATATGGCAAACACTTACTAGACAAGTGGGCAAATTAGTTCAAAATTTCACATTAGATAACACATTTTCCCATATGACCATCGTCTAGTACAGACGAATGATGATGTATGCCAAAGAGGTGAGTGAAGCTTCATGCTGCCTAATGCCCGCCCGAACCACTATTACAATACGAAACAGTTTAACCTGTGTGGTGGTAATTGATTTAATTTGCTTCATCACACATCTTTTCGTTTGTATCTGTAATTGCATATTTGAAATATCTATTATTGCTGTCTACTCTCCCGTTGTATCGGAAGCAGTGTTACAAGATATGGTTTCGTATTCCCACTATTCATTGGTTGTTTGTGGATGTTTAACATGCTGATCGTAGACTTAATTGATTTGTTTCCCTTGGCTTATCTGTTTTGGACCGTTTTGCCGGATATGGTATTAAGAATTACTCACATCATCGAATGTACGTACACACTGTTCTTAAAATGTGTGTCTTTCGTTTATAATTCTGGCTAATTGTCAATCGTATTCATTACGTTAACCATATAACGTTACTTTGGAATGGAGCGGAATCGATTGTTCCAACTAAGTTTGAAAATTTACAAAAAGGGATAATCTTAATTTTTCATATTTTCAACAACTGCCGCGCATTTCTGTTTCATTTTATTTGGAAAATTTGTTAGAGATAGTTATCTCTCATAGCAAGCACGATTCTGCAGCTGCAGCTAAAAGGTTTGCTTTCCATTCAAAGTATAAGACACGTAACGTTAAAATGATAGCCGCTTTGCCAATTGTATATATTTCTGTTACCGTCCTTTATACAAACATATGAATTGCTACAAAAATACGATCAAATAAAATTTCTTATCATTTGGGAGTTTTCTTACAAACTGCACAAATCGATGTGTTCGGAATTGTCAGCTTTGCTAACTACTACTACTGCTTTTACGGCGCAAACTACATAGATGGCAACGATGCTGCGTGTTGTGTGTTGTACAAATAAAACAACATGATTTACTTAATTTAGCTGCACTGGTGCGGCTTAGTATTGGACTATATCATTGGCCTAGTTGTACGAGCAATAAAACCGAATATCTATCCGTGTATGGCGCAAAAATTCTGCAACGTTCGAAACTATTTCGCAGCATTTCTAGCAGCAACCGGGGTACAAATCTGCCTAAAGCTCATTTTTGTTCTAAACATGCGTGTTCGATTTCCGAGTAACACATTAACAAATTGCTATACAATTTTTCTACTTATTCACTAACATCCTGGATCATCGTGGATATTACATGTGCATCCGCTAACCATCTCCGGTCACGGGTGTACCTTATATTACTATTCTAAGCTACTATTTAAATGCTTTTCCATATGTTGTTCGTGAACGTGTTTTCTTTTTACATTTTGGTTTGAACGATACATCACTTACGATTTTACCCACTCACTTTCTATAACTGTACAACAAATGCAGCAAGGGCCTTTAGAACATGATGTTGTGCACAGCAATTTGTTCTTGCTTCCGACTAGTTCAACAAACTTAAAATCAAATATTGCGTACTAACACACCGTAAGTGATTCCTGTTTCTCGCCCTTTGCTAATATTCTGTTTTTGATTAATGAATGTTAATTACTTCGCTCTTACCGTAAGTACCATTAACATTATATTTTCTGCGTTAGATTTGATCCATTTCGTGTGTGTGTGTCGTACCGATACTTAAATACATTAAATTAAACTTAAAAATGCACAAACATACTGGCTGCAATAAAATAAACTTAGTTCAATAGCAAGTAATCCTTGTTGCACGTGGATTTGTTCGGGAAGGGTGTGAGTTTTAGTGTATCGCCTATAGATGTGTTCGATGTTTGTGAAGATGAAATGTTACCTAATTTAATAAATATACAAAAATCGCTAGCTGCCGACTAATTCGATCTGTCTATATTTTTTCCTTAAATTTGATACCGAGTCTCGGTACAGTACTGGATCTAGTCGCAGGTTCGATCTTAGTAAAGGCATGTAACTGAGAAGAAGATACGATGGATTTAGATTATTATTCGATTGAGCAGCTGGAAAGATTCGTTTAACAATTGTTTACTTACCCAAAAACTGCAGCAAAAGTATTCAGACAACTTTGTCGTTGTATGAAATGATCAGGATCGTTCCATGGCGATCTGTAATTTAAGGTTATCGTTTTTCAGTTTCGTTTGCGCATGCTGCTTTCCCTTCAATCACATAATCACATTATTTAATGAACGAAACTAAAGCTTGTGACATTGAAACAGCGTATAAAACTTCTTATTCTTCTTTGGCTCTACAACCTCGAGAAGTCTTGGGTTACCATTTGCAGTAGTGATGGGCGAAATGATGGTTTGATCGGAATCGATTCCGGAGCGCTCCGAATTTTGCGGAATCGATTCCGAACAGTAGGTCCGGATCCGGGGCTGGGGG
>KZ062208.1:184187-194772 GCA_002091835.1 Anopheles maculatus
GGGGGGGGGGGGTGTTTAGGGATAGGTCTGGTCTGATTATTCCTTCGTTTTTCGGGGCCCCCTACGAGCTCGGGCCCCCCGCTACCGCTCAGTCCTCGTACCGTTTAATCCGCCACTGCACCCGGATTCGGAATCGGTTCCGCACCCGGATCCGGAATCGATTCCGCACCCGGATCCGGAATCGGTTTCGCACCCGGATCCGGAATCGGTTCCGGTTCCACCTATGGAATCGGAACCAGGTAGTTCCGATTCCGAGCGCCCATCACTAATTTGCAGGCTTTCCCCGACATTTTACTCATTTTACCCGTAGCTGGATAGTCAGTCTTGCGTACGAAGAGGCGGCCATAATTTGAAGAAAATGAAATTTTCATCTTAGCCTAACAATTTCTAATGGCTTACTAGACTTATCGATACCACGTAGTGGGATAGTTTTCGCTAGGGGTAACATGGTCCGAAAGGGATTTAACATCTGGGCCTCCGTGCGAAAACCCGCACCGTTATCAGCTCGGCCATAGGATCACGTGGAACAAGTTATTGTTCATTATAAATTTAACTTAGTCATTTAACTGTTAAATTTCTCGAAGATTTTTGTCGCATGAGAAATGACCCCCGTAACATTCGTAGCGCTAATAGACCGAAATCGATCTAATCTTCATACACACACATAATATTATACCGCCGTGTATGGAGACAAGATCGATTCTGGTCTATTAGCACTACGAATGTACGGGGGAGAGCTTCTAAAGCACCACTATGGGACCGTCGAGTTATGGTCTATTAAGGTCTAATTTCGTTCAAAAATGTTACCGGGGGATCGACGTGGCATATAGCAGCTAAGGTCTAAATTGTACCTTCACTCTTGAGCACTCGTCTTAACAGATTAATAAATTTTGAAAAATGGATAAATAAAAGAAATTGCTTTAGAGTACACCTTTTCGTAGTACACGTAGTTACGTAGTACACCCACCGGTCGACTAATCGTACCGGTGATTGAATCATGACCTTTTCCATTATTGCTTCAACGGTTCCAAGACATGAAATAGAACATAACCCTAACCCTAACTAACATTAACCATTCATTTAAACAAAAGACTTGCTCTGCAAAACGTTCGGCTTATTCCTATTATGCCCGGGAACAAGATTCCGTTGAACACTCACTGACCGATCAGAAATGAGTAACTACCCCCTTTTCGATGAGTGAATTTAGTAACTCATTAATGTAAGTGACTAGAAAAAAATCCCCAAAGAAATGATATTAAACCTTACAACGTAACATCTAACCTCAAAAACGAAAATAACCAACAACTCCCCACAATCTTCAATACATACCTTCCACTCTCTCGATCTTTGTAGCCTTTTCTTTGCGTTACCTTGATCGGGGGTTTACGCGTAACATGCGAAACGAGCAGATTCATGAGAATGTCTTCACAGTTGGACGATTGTTGTACCGTCTTTAACAACAGATACGACAGCCAGTTCGTATATAGATAGTTGTAATACCGATGATAAAACGCGGCTCCAGTCAGAACGATCGAGTAATAGTTTGTCCATTTAGATGTATAGCCCCAAGCGTTCTGTTCGAATGGTAGGAAACGTAGAAAATGAGGATTAGCAACATGATGCAATAAAAAGTTATAGCATTACGGTCCTCCCGAACCTTAGAATCATCCCAGAAATGTGCCCTCGCAGGATAGCCAACGATGCGGTCGGGGAAATCGCGCCACACCTGGTAAGCAAAGTCTAGCTCGTCCGTGTTTAGTATAGCGTCCTCGTCCAGTGATAAAACGGCGTCAGTCTCGATTTGTTCGTGGGGATAGAATCTTTGGGATATGCTTGGTCGATCTTCGCTCGTGCTGCCAGATATGATGTGCAGTGGAATGTGACCTGTCGATGGCCAACGTTTCTTCGGCGGTACGGATCTATCAGTAGCCCACAGAATTAAAATCTGCAATGGAAGACACACATTATTGTTGCTGCCATTCCATGCGCCCGAACCGCTTTTTTGCCTGACCTGCTGCTAGCAGCTCTTACTAACCTTATCTATGTAATGGCTTTTGGTAATACTTTTGACTAGCTTGTATAAAGCCGTGTTTGGTGTAAGCTGCGTACCGATCTGTACAAATATGACGGCGGTATAATTCAGTCCGGGCGTATGGCCTAGTTTATCCAGCAGGAACGGAAATCGGCGATAAGTATCGGAAAAGGTTGGAATCGTCAACAGTGCACCTGGGGACGTATTCCAAATCAGTCCATTCCGATGGGGATAGTCTGGTAGTCTCTCACGGATAATCTGAAGCATTGTATAGAGAGCGGCAAATTATTAGCTATCGCATTTGTGTGAGCGGGCTTATGCGGTTACGGTTACCTCAAACGTTGTAAAAATAATTTTCTCGATAGAACTAAAATAACGCTCCCAAAGCACTTGTGTCTGTTGACGTAAAGCTAAAATACGGCTTGTAGAGACGGACCGTACAATATCCGGAACCTGCGGAAAATGAAGTAAACATGCATTAATAGATTGATAAAATATAAATATTCATGCCATAAATCACATGCCTGCAACAACAGTCTTTCATCTGCCCAAATAGCCGCCTGTTTCCAGTCAATTTTTGACTGAAAAGGTAATACCCACGAGTTTGAAAGCAACACCGGAATGCAACCCGCTTGCAGCACTTCAAGAAACCTGCATTAAGGCAAAGGAAATGTATATATTTACGCCCCTTTTCAAATGTTCAAAGCTAATCGGCAGTTATTACCTAAATGATCCTAATCGACGTCCTCTCGGTACCAGACAGAATGTGGAGTTTTGTAACAACGTTTCGTAGTCATATCTGTTGACATGTGTTGAAAAAAAATGATGTTTATTATTTTATTCTGTTTTTACCAATTGACTTCGTAATAGGAATAATTTCATTTTTCCTCACCTATCATATTCTCGATTATCTTCGTCACATCGAGCATCTTGCAAATCTCGCCAGCTTTTCCCATGTTTGCATGTTGTTACCAATACAAAATCTCGAGCATTGTGCAAGTGGAACAATGAATTTCGCGTCTCAGAACCAATGCCATGGACATACCTGAAAAGAAATACACACAAAGATGTATGAAGCGTTTGCTGATTAAATAACAAATGCCATAATGGTGGAATTATTGGTGGACAAAATCGTCCGAACACATCTTGCCAAACCCTCCATATTCTACAATTAACCAATCCGCATAATGATGTCTGTCTGGACGAAGTGTGATGGCTTGATGCGATTTGCATAGAGCGATCATAAAACCAAAAATGTGTTTTTAATGTACGTATGCTCAAGCACACAACGCAACCGTGCGCATCTCATTGTCATTCAAGTCAAGTGAAAATGGGCAATAAATTTGGATTGGAAAACAATTTCAAGGTTTCGTCACGATGCGATTTGCATTGTTTTCGAAAACACTACACGTTGATATTCACAAGTTTAAAGCAATATGGCTTAAAATGTGTGGCTTCCTTTAAAATATAAACAAAATCGCAGTACTCACCTTTTTCCCTTAAAAGCTAGCAGATACTTTTTGTTGGCCGGAAAGTTATTACTGACCACGAAACCAGTATTACCACCGCGCAGTGGAAACTGTTTGTGAAACAACGGAATGCTAACGTCAAAACCGGGCCGCAGTGACTGGACGCTCATGCTGGCTTTGGCTAAGATCGCCTGGCCCGGATCAAACCCGAGCCCGTTCTCGTTGTAATCTGGCCACGTGCCAGAGTACAGGTTAAATATGATATGATTGCGCCCATTGTTCCAGTGAGGCAGCCGTTGCAGGCGAGACGGCACATTGCGCACAAAATCCTCGCTCAGCGAATCCCGATCGAGCGTATCGATGCCGAGCACGAACAGGCAGGCTTGGGCGGGATCGGTTGTGTAGTAGCGGCTTTCCTGGATGGCCGAAATGATCTTTTGATAGTTTTGACTAATTGGCGGGGGAGCTCCAAGCGAATTCAGTGGCTCCGGTGGGTACACATAAACGTAAAAGTTCTTATCGCTACATTTGCTAAAATCGAAGCACGTTTCCATGCGGCACGATTTAAACGACGCACTTGCTTCATCAGTTACGCGGCGCCCGGCACCACCCTGGAAAGCCGGTTGGGGGGCAAGTTCACGCGATCGCGACGATTCGTACGCCGGCGGAGCGAACAAATCGTCGTCCGGTTGCGGTTGCGCTTGTTCCGCCCGTTCCGCACCGTCGGTGTACTGGTAGTGCAGCTGATGGTACGAAGGTAGATTGTCCGGATTTTTGCGAATCCGCATTCGGAACAGTGTCTGCAATCCTTTCAGCCGATAGCCTCCCAGATAGCAGTACGCCAGGAAAGCGCAACAGATTATTACTAGAATGTAGCGCTTCTTTGCCTGCATTTTGCCTATTGCGCTGGCTGGCCGAATGCCCAATGCGGCTAACGATTGTTGTCTTCGCTACTTCGACTGCCGTCAACGGATCTTCTATCATTCGTGCAGCAGTGTTTCGTTCGATGGTCGTATCCGATTGACATCATGCTTTTGGGGGGGGGATGGAGTCAGATTGTACTGATGAGGGTGGTAGAATGTTTTGCCGCGATTCTACTCAAACGGTTGATGCATGTGTGATCAGCCTACAAGAACAAGAAGAGGAAACACAGATACTTTCGTCAATAAATAGAGACAAGGTGATAATAATAGACTGATAAAAAAGCAAAAGGGTTCAACATTGTTGCACCCAGTTACGGAAACAGAGCCACAAAGAATACACTTTACGGAATGAAAATTTGTTAAAATGAATGTTGTTTTTTACTTTCAGAGTATATTTAATAAAATGGAAAAGGTTTGTACAGCAATTTGCTGCTACTAATATTCAAATAATCGAAATAAGTCGCTGTAAATAGCGGTCTTGGTTGCAAAAAAATTACCTTCTTCGTATTACAGATCTATCCAGGCAGATATTCTCCATGAATACTGCAAATATCATCACTACTGCATATCTTAATCATCTCTTATCATTAAACAATGCATACGCACACTGCACTTTCACTTTATCCTTGTGCTTCTAGGAAATATAAAGCTGGACCACATACAAAAAAAAAACCTTCGTAAGTTAAAACACAAACACTTTGGCAAATAGTTTACACACAATTGCTTATGTTTCACAAGCATTCATCACTAATAAATTTTCTATGAACGAGCGGAGTCTTGTAAACTTAAATAAACCTCGCGTCTGTTTTTGTTTGACCATGTGCCTTTAACTAGCCAAATTTAACAAATACTAAAAAGGAATTATTCTATTTTTTGCCTTATCAAATTGCTTGATTTTGTCATAATATTGCCACATTTAAGCGATGCTTTGCACACTTTTTTTATTTAATTTCTTGCTATGAATCCGCACATGACCTCTAGTAGTGATGTGAACAACAAATTTGTCCACGCTGTTAACTAATTATCAGCCATGGAAAAGTGTTAATGAACAACTAACAAACATTTGGCAAACAGCACAAATGGCGCTGACGAAACACTATCAATATTTCTGTTTTACACATTATCATCTAGCTCCTAGCCACCGAACCCGTGATGGCTAGCACTCATCATAGAATGGACTTTTGCAGACTGCACAAAAACGGTCGAATTCCGAAGCGCATCTACAGCTTCATTTACAACACAACAGCCAAAGCGGAAGACACACTCCCAGCGGGGACAAACGCAAACAATTCGCTAGGAGATCGATTTTTTCCACACCTACATCCGTTCCCAGAAGAACTAGCGAATGCACTTTTGTGTGGATGTTTGGATGATTTCCACCAGCCGCATTCTATGTTTTTTTTCCACACCTACATCCGTTCCCAGAAGAACTAGCGAATGCACTTTTGTGTGGATGTTTGGATGATTTCCACCAGTCGCATTCTATGTTTTTTTTCTACTCTCTTTTATATCCGCTCGAGCTTGGCAAGGCGTAGGTATCGATTTTCTCACTTACTATTGTCGACGGTGCGCGTTTTGCGAAGCGCCCTGCAAGGCTGCACACTAAACAAACACACTTTGTTTACATTCACCGAGAGCACGATTGAGGAATTCAGTAATCCGCTGGGCCGGCATCACACCATTCGTCGAATTATGATGGGTCCAGACGCGTACCACCGCATGTGAGCATTTTATATTCGGAAGAAACGCACAAGATGTTTGGTTTTTGGTTTAGAACTCTTCACGACGAATGCTCTGCTGGGGTGGGGGCGAAGGATTAGTGCACGGCAGCAGTGATGTTAAAGCTCGCGTAGTTTACGATAGAACCGTCGACGGCACGCAATTGTTCGCTGGTAGAGTACGTACTACGAACAGATTTTAGAGTTATTCATTGCCACAACGTGAATGCTGTCGATATCGCGATATTTTCGAGGCAATGATGACGAATCCCGACGAGGAAAGCGAATCGCTTCGCGTAGAACGTTTTGACAGTAGGTTTGGCAGCGAGCGAGAGAGAGAGAAAAAAGTTGACGTTGCTTTGATGTCGTCGCTGAGGCTGTGTTCTATCGAATGAAGGGGTTTTCTTCGAACGGAGTACAATCAGTTCTCGAGTAACGCTGAATGATTTCCAATATTCACATTACGGTCTCTGCTGTATTAAATTTTTCAAATTTGAATTCTTTTTACAGAAATCGTAGGTATGGTCTTGGGGGGAGGGACTTTTGAAAATTTGTTCGTCACTTTGTGATATACATACGCCTGAAAGTATGCAAAACGCATACGGTTGTACAGAGTGTTTTTACGGTTCGCTAAAAAATGAGTGGATAAATTGAAAGAAAATAAGGTCAAATTAAGAATTTTAAAAACATCCTCCCCCCTCTTGAGATTTTTGTTCTTGTCTTAATAAAGAGTCACACTACAAAAAACACAAAATCTCTACACACACGATAATTGTTTATCTGCCGTTTCATTCGAGTTTGTTCGATAACGTATAGCGGGTGCCACCTGTACTGCAGATCACGCGAGGTATGCTACTGTCAAATGGCCTACAGTATTTTGGAGTCTGTTTGATTTGACCTGGACGATTGATGTTCAGAGCTAGTTTACATTCGAATCAGTGTAGTGGGAAAGCGCTCTAGCGTAAAAATGGCTCAGAATTAAAAAAGGACTCAAATAATCGATACTTTGTTGTAAATAGTTAGTCACGTTCAGTTATAGTGGTTGTTGCAACATCACCAACAAATAGAAATGGTGTCGTATAAGTAAGTTTTAGCATGGAATTGGCCTGGCAAGCTCCGACGCACTGAACCATAACCTCGTTTCTTTTAGGTTCAATCCTCGCTCAAATCCATATCGTAAATTATTAGGCATCTGGTATTTGGGTTTAGTTCGTTTGTTTGCGATTGTGAAGTGGAAGCCATCATTGAGCAGTTCAACTAATCCCTATATTTATTGTGCATTATGTGGTAAGTTGTTATTATGTTTAAGCTTTCGTTTGCGATGCTCATATTGTATAAGCTTTGGGAAAACAGACAATTTTTGCCATAACGTTAGCACGCAATTATGGGGAAGAAAACCGTTGATATGCAGATATCGAGATTAGGAACTATCCGGCACGACGCAATAAGTGTACCAAGAAGCGCTCTGCATCGTCATGGCGTTGTCGTTTGCCAATCGGTGGTTCATGCGTACCTAAAACAACGTCATCCTCAATTTGGGACGCTTCCACTCCACGGTTCCTCTGTTCAAATCATGGACAACTTAAAACGACTTTACGGACTGAATCGTCTGATATCATTATCATGACATGACCAACCCACGGGAAACGGATCTACGTACAGCTCTACTTCATAATAGCACCATTGCATACACATACAATTATGGCTGTGTAGTCGGGGTAACCAGATTATATTAACGAAAAGAGGATCTCCTTAAAATTTCCACTTTCAAGTCCTGGATGGCCATCTTCAGCGCTTGGTTGAAGATAAAACATACACGCCCAACTTTCTAGCGGAGGTCCTTGGTTATTGCCGTATTTCTTATTTTTTTGTGATTATGTTTGATGATGACCCTATCATTAGATGAATCCACTGTTGTGCCGCCTATTTCCTTAAATCTTACCTGTGTTTATTAACAAAAATTTTACCAAATTTCGGACAAGCTTTGCACATGCATGGAGAAATGGAAAATGTATAAAAAAGGACGCCTGTTTATTGTAAACTGTTTTCTAATGTCTGTCATTACGACTAACCTATGTTTAATACAATGAATGTATATTAAGAAATCATATCATACCGTCAAAATACGATATACATATGCCGTGTGGAGCTTTCGAGACTCTCTGCTAACCCGTGTGCTTTGTATCTGGTTGTATGAACGGTGAAAATAGTACGTTAAAGAAGGATGCTTTTAAATAGCGATCTTTTTAACATAAAAAAATAAAGTACATTTTGTTACTGTATCTTGAGCCTAGGAGCATCGGTCGATATATTCTTTTCACACACAACTAATCACTAACTCTATCAGGTTAATCCTTTGTCGTGTTGGGAACGGTTGCGTTTTTAATTTGTTCATAGAAGGCACACATCACTTTGCTTTGCGTGGTATCAATTAATTTATGCGAGCCTGCACTACACGGCAGACTCGTTTCCCTGAGCGTAGACGACTGCGTCGTGGATTGTGGGGAAGATGCTAAAACCACCTTCGCCTATCGATTCCGCATGCAGCAACGCATCATACACGCAGTCGGCTGGTGTGGCCAATAGCAGTGTGATGCTGAGCTGCTCTAGATTGGTTTTAACCTCCGTAAACATTTTGCACGCGGCAGTATCGACGTGCGGCACACTGCTCAGATCGATAATAACCGCTTTGGTCGACTGTAATCCCGTACTTTCGCCATTGTAACGAGGAACAAGCGATACATTGGCACGCTGCAGTATTTTGGTTTCTTTGTACAGAGCTTTCTTGAAATTGTTCTTATTGGCAAAATTGATGGAGCCAGTGTACTTGAAAATTTTTATATGCGGCAGCTCTTCAGCACGCAGGTGGCTTCCGATGTCAACGTAGATAGCGGTATCCGGCACTGTTCCAAGCAGGCTGTAGTAAGTTTTCCAGCCCTTCACGTACAGTGAAATCAGCGAAACCACCACACCGATCAGCAGCCCAATGTCAATGTCGATAATGACGACCGATAGAAAGGTGACGCACCATACGAACAGTTCGAGGCTGCCTTCACGATGGAATTTTTTGATGTGGTACACCTGTATCAGCATGCCTTTTAGTGCGACGACAATGATGCTTGCCAGGACGCACCGAGGCAAACTTTCAAAGTACGGTCCAATCCACAGTAAAACTACGAGCATGATCAAGGACGAGAAGACGGCAGCTATTTGCGTTTTCCCTCCCGTTTGATGCTGAATAAGCGAACGCGACAGAGAACAGGCGGTTGGAATGCAGGAAAATATGGAGCCCACAATGTTGGTAAAGCCAAGTGCGACTAGCTCTTGATTGGGACGCACTTCGTAGTTATCCTTCTGCGCAAAGATCATCCCCATTGACATGACGATCGAATAACCAACAATCGTTACTGCTATGCTGTCAACGGCAACGGCCTTTATAAGCGCCAGTGGAGGGAATTGCGGTGCTGGAAGGCTGCAAAAAATAAAACCAAAATTAGCAAATGTGTGCCGTGGAGGAGGTGCTCGCAGGGTTAGAGGCAGTATGGTGGTCTGCATTTTAATTTACCCGGTCGGTATTAATCCCACCAGTCCAACGTCGAAGTTCGGGCCAAGCCCAATCAAATAGGAGGCCACGGTACGGCCGACGACGGCCATCAATTCGGCGGGCACTGGGAATCGGCACTTGGTGGATAGCCAAGGGTTAAAATATTCATTCATAAATATCATGAACAGAATAACAACCACGGAGGTGTAGACGGCGGTAAGATTTGCGTTCGGTGCTTGATCGATAATGTCGCGCACCGAAAGGATCACTTTGAAGGTTCCTTTGTAGCGTGGTATGGATACCCCAAGCAGATCCTTCAGCTGGCTAACCATCACGTGAACGGCAGCGGCCGTTGTGAATCCACTGACCAGTGGTTCACTCAAGAGCGATGATAGGACTCCCAATCGAGCAGCGCTCATGATAAACTGGGGTGAAGAAAAATGAGATATTCAAGATGTAATTGTAAGAAGTAAGTGATAAAGTAATTAGCGCAAGTAAGAAGTAATTGATTGTAATACTTACGTAAAATACTCCCGCCACAAAGGATGCTGCTGTAGCTACCTGTATCGGTGTATATATGGCACCATCCGTTGGCGTAAACTCCGGCACTATTCCATCAGTTCCATTGGACTGCGGTTGAAGATGAAAGTGATTAGTATGCAGCATAGATGAATGTGAATAGTAGTAGTACACCTACCGCTAGTGTTGGTATAACAGTCGAATAGGTTGCTACTATTTTGGCAGTCATCAGGCTGGTAACAGCGAACGTTCCCATGGATATATGGCGCGATGTACCGAACACAGCATATACAAGACAGTGAAAGAAGGCCATATACAGCCCAACGTTGGCGGCAGTACCTGCTAATATTCCGTACGCCATTCCCTGAGGTATTTGAAGC
>KZ062209.1:19646-26361 GCA_002091835.1 Anopheles maculatus
CCACACCACCGCGGGGGATCACTTTTGTTTGTGTGTCGGCATGCGTTTTGCGGTGGCACGGATTGAATGTTTTATCATCCGGCTGTGGTTGGTGTGCGGTGTGTGAAAAACAAAGGAAAATCAATACAGTCCCAACCGGAACGATTTCGAGGTCGTTTCCTTGAGCTTTTGTTTACCTCTCCCATCCTCCAACAAGGCCCGGTTGGACCACACAGGACCACATCGGTCGAATGTCGTCGAACACACGGTGGTCAAATTCGTTCGCCAATTCGACCGGGTACCACCCAACCAACACACCAAACCCACCAGAACGTTCTTGCACATTACGTCGTCGGCGTAGTTTATGCGAGGTCGACTACACACATGCCACCTAGACTGGGTCGCCCTCGTCGGCCCTCGGCATAGGGACGCAATTGTCGCGCTTGTAAATATTGACGTGACAGCGTAATCAATTGCAGCGAAACTGACAGGTCCCGGGATTACACCGAGCGAAGGGTGGAGTGGCGACTGATGCTCCGCTCGCTTATGCAATGGAGCAGGCGGGTGGTAAGGGTGGGAAAATACATTGCTTTTGGAACGCTTCGACCCGACCTCCGGGTTCGCCGGGAGGGGCGGGTGGACCCATTTAGGCGAATCGTTAGCATTCGTAAGCGCTCGAACGGAACTAATTCAATTTGATAAAAATAAAGCATAATTATGTAGCTCGATGGTCGGTGTGGTACGGGCTTACTGGCTACTTTTAACGTGCACAAAAGCGCGTGCTGTCTGGTAGACGCGGTGGAACACAGCAACTAGGATTAGAATTTCTGCTTTCTATGTAATATTTTGTTGAGAAGATGAGGACAATTTCTCTCATCTGATCACTGTTCAGACATTCAGACATTTGCCCAGAAGGGCTGTCACGATTAAAGAATTGCTAGTCAAGCCTAAATGTCCTGCCAGAAATCATCCTCAAACGATAGTCCAGTACTGTGACATTCGATTGCTGTGTGTTCATTAAATATTCCTGCCGGGAGAGATAACACCGATTGGCCCCGGTGTGGTGATAATTTACTGAGTGCAGTGGCTTACACATTCATGTTTTATTCATAGTCTCGAACGGCTTCTTCTTCTGTTCCGATTGGTGTTGGATAGCGAGATTGGGTTCATGTTGGGCTATTACAGTGGAACAGGTTCCCGGTCGGATGGTTTATTGCACCGGTCTGGTATGGGGTGTGAAATGAGTGGGATTGTTTCGGTGAATGCGTCCATTAATGTCGACGCATGTCGTTCTGTTTCTCCGATTAGCTGCTCAATGGTGCAGTAACTTGTTGAATGTGTGATATTTTATGACTTGAGGCTTGTTTCGTTGGTGTACAAGGTGTTGAAGAATTTAACATTATGACTTCTAAAAATTGTGAAACATTTAGAACTTTTTTGAAGATGATAATTTTGTTTGCCCAACCAAAAAACAATTGCGCTAGATTGTTGCATTAATAATCATTCCTTGACACAAGCTCAAACCTCCCCCGAACGAGCGATCACTCATGTCTCATGCTTGGTTTTGCACCTTGCTGTGCGGTACATCCCTTCCCCAGACATCCCCCGGAACCGTTCCAAACACTCCACACCACCATGCCACCACACCAGCCAGGGAAAGCGGAAAAAACTTCAGCGGGTGTGTCCGAACGGGAACGGTTGCGAGAAGGCAAATGTACTATGACATGTTTATGTTCATTTTTCTTCATTTGCTCTTCCTGATATCATTTTTTGTTTTCGCTCCCAGTGCCGGTCGCGGGCCCCGGGGGTTCGCCGACATTTTCTTTCGGGCCCACAAACATTTTTGCACACAAACCGTAGCGCAGCCGACGATTTGCGTCTTACGCCGGAAGTGTGGTGACCGTCCATTGAACGAAAAGCACCGAGACGCTGTGTGTGATCCTTTGTCCTGTTCCTGGCGAATCCCTCAGGGGGAACGTCTGTGACGCCACCGTACCGTCCGTACTGGCTGGTTTGATCCTGTATGTGTTCCCCCGGCCCGTTTTTATTTTGCACATTGCTTACCGGGGTGCCACTGTATTGGTGATGTCGTATTTCTTCCTACGCGAAGACTTCCTACAAGTCCTTCTGCCTGTTTTGCCCGCAGGTACATCTTCCCTGGTGATTGGTTGCAGGGATGGGGGAAGGGCCGGCCAACTTCGGGGGGAGGGGCGGCAGTACATGGGAAAGAGGTTGCGACCTCCACTTTCTTACCACTCGGTAAGGATATCGATCGTCTCGACCGTTCCGTGTCCAATCGAGGCCAAACCGGTCGTTCTTAACGACTACACACGCCAGACCGTGTAGTCCATAATCCGTAAGCCCTACGTGCAAAGCCCTTCGGGCGTATTTGCGGGACAGGGGAAAGGGCACACAGACACACTCATACACACATCGACATATACAACGAACGATACAGGGAAATGGTTGGCCCACGCCCGCGTGCTGGGACCGGACCGGATGAATGGGGAAACGTAGTAATTCAAGCTGCGAGCTCCCTCAACGAGCTGCGTCGTCTCCTTGCTGCTCTGACGCGGTTGAATGGAAGCAATACCGATCCACCGACGACCGACTAATCAGTGATTAAATGAGGTTAGGCCACGCTGTAGCTGTGGCAAAGGAAATGATGGCACAAGAAAGACTCTTCAAAATCAATTTGCTACATCCATCCTGCGCAAGCGAAACAACTGCGCCGAAATTGCGAACTACCGCAGGCTGTTCTGCTCTGCTATTTTGTACGCTACTTATGGTGTCCCATATTGAGGGATGTTTGGGGTGCGAGAGTATTGCGATTTATTACATTAAATTACCTTACGGAAGATTAATGTTAGCATGACCAGCTGTTCGAACTTTAGATTGATAATTTTTCGGAAATGTCTATTCTGGTTACTGTTGCTAGCCTTTAGTCATCTTTTCTGGTAAATGGAAAAGCACTGGAAATGCTGGAAAATGTATTTTATTGTTTAGAAATTGCGTTATATTACAACACTCTAATTTCCACCTAATGTACGGTAGTAAAACATTCTAGTTTTTCCGAATGTGATGTACAATTTACTTCAACAATCATTCATTGCAGCACCGCAAATGTTGCTACAATCCCGCGATTACAACACAAATGGATTGATTAATTAAATTCACCAAAACTCCTTTCGCGCCACTAAACGCCACCATCCCGTTCGTGCACGTGCAAGATGTAAAATTTAATTTTGCTCCTTCCAATATTTCATTCACGCCACCAAGAAACGAGCTTGATTTACATGCACCATTTTCCGGGCCAAACGTTGTAACAAGCTTTGCACGGTACTGGATCTTCTAGCCGCCATGTTTCTGCGTACCAAAATTGTGCTGGATCGTTTTCTACACCTACACGCTGCTTTTCACATCTATTCGTGGTAAACGATTTAAAGACGTCGGTAAGCACACGAGTTCTCGTCTAGCCCCTATCAGAACCTTTACCACCAAACGTTTCCTAAAATGTTCCTTCCCCTGTATAGCGTGCGTGAAGGAAGTTGGGGCAAACGACAACCCAACGAGAGCGGTGAAGTTAGAAATGTTACGCCTTCCCCGTTGGCGCTATCTCAAAGACGTCCTCTAGCGCCAGTAGAACAGGTACGCAATCAAATGAGGCTGATGCGTCGTGAAGTGTTGCGGTTTCGGGAAGAATCCCGTAAGGTTATGGGTTTTACGGTAAGGTGAAATTAATTTCCTTTACATAATTTACCCGCATCAGGAAGCACATTTGCAGGGGTGCTCGCACGAATACTGCATTGCTATCACATTACGATCATTTTTCGGGCGTATTACCGTTGGCAGTCAGGTATCTAGGCGTCAAAAAGTGGGTCACTCGTATTCTCGTGCTTTTTTTGAATCGTGTATTTAGCAGGGGAAAGGAGTAACATAATTGTTTGATTCTGTTGTTCATTACCATTTCAATGTCTTAGTGCTAAACGGTTGAACGGTCGATTTTCTCTACCCGGTAGTATACAGTGGTGGGTAGTCAAACTCGGACACTTGATTTTCGGACGATTTTCCTACTGAACTGCCTTATCCTAGCGTTATAGCTTGAGCGGAACGCTTCACTACTTTGCGACGCTTTTATCAATGTCCTAGAATTATGAAACGATTTCTACTTCTCTCATTCACGAATATGTGAAAATATATTAAAAAATGCTCTTTTCTACAAAAATAATGAGGAGCAAATGAAACAAGTCTGTATATCATGCTGGGCATTCAAAGTCGGACACTTCGATTTATCAGAAATTTTCATATGATATGGACAAACGTTGGTAAGTTACAAGCTGGAACGTATCACACTACTAGCAACTTGATAATTAGTTTATTAAGTATGTTTCTACAATACTAAAGCAAAAAACTGTTGAAGCTTGAAATAATTTAATTTCTAACATGAAACAGTGTAAAAGTGTCAGAGCAATTAATGAAATCACCAGCATAAGCAAATCTACAGTCCACGATATAAACAAAATATATAAAAGTGAGGGTAGAATTGCTTATAAAAATTTTAATAACGAATCAAACGCAAAATGAAGTATAAAGAAGGCAGACACATTGTGCGACAAGTTCGATCCAAGCCCTTCCTGATCTCTGTTTATATAAAAAAAACAACAACATTAAAAATATTCGGGATATTGATGTACATTCTTCAACAAATCTGGCTTTATTTAAGAAATCACAATTTGTTCGGTAGAGTGCCAATAAAAGCACCAGTTATATCAGAAAAGAACAGAGTGCTTCGTTTCGATTTCTCCATAAAGTATATCATTAAATATATAGAATATTGGTCGAAGGTAGACATGTTTGTGCTTTTACAAACAAAGTATTTGGTATTATGATAAGTGCTATCATTGTTTTTGGCAGGATTTTGAGTCATAGACGAAAAAATCAATCGATCAGGATCTGATGACTGCAGCTACGTGTAGAGAAAACCTGGTGAAGTATATGATGAAAAAATCACCATCAAAATCGTAATATATGGTAGAGGTTCCATCATGTTATGGGCTTATATGGCATCGAAAGGTGTTGGATAAATGCATATTGTACGTGGAAACGAGAATGCCACGTATTACATCAACACATTAATGTCAAATGTCCAATCAAGTGTTGAACAATTGGGAATAACAAGTGATTATGCGTTCTTATGATATGAAGCATAAGGCATGAGTGACTCAAATGTAGTTGTTGTATAATTGCCCGTCAGTGTTGGAAATTCCCCAACAGTCAAAAGACCACAACATCATTCAACATGTTTGGTACCGATTTGAAACAATTTTTGCAAAACTAAAACATTCCTATTTGAAAAGATTGGAAGCAATATTGAACGAGAAATTGCGAAAAATTTATTAAAAGCTCTGTTTAAAATTAGCCCAAAGCATGCCCAACAGATTACAGGCTGTAAATGATGCCAATGAAAATTGATGAAGATTGTTCTGATGAATAATTTTATTACGATAACATTCAGTTTGATTGTATGTACACTTTGTCTATCGTACTGCAAGATCAACTGTGCCAACAAATGTTACGATTATTTGCTTTGGAATTAAAGTAACTATTACTTGTCTAGTCAATAATTCCTACCAGGGGCATGCAGCTCGAGTCACTCTACGTTATCATTTATTACTGCTCCACCATGTATGTCCAGTCTCAGGTGCGTTGAAGGATACCGGATACCCATCGTACTAAAAACGAGCTTAAAACATATTGGTACACAGTGAATTCATGATTACAGTCGTCCGCCCGACTGTCGGCATCGATAAGCCGATAATGTGACAAACCTTTGCTGAGGGACCAAGTGACTACCGGTGCGCTATTATAGTGTACCTTCCCCATTAGGATGCGCACTCGGGTAAAGCGTATCGGGATAATTATAGACAATGACGACCGTCCTCCACATATACGATGCAGCATAGCTCAAGGAGACATCGTTTCGGTTTCGTATTTGGGGCAAAAAAAAAACACCAAATGTGCTGCCCTCCTCCATTAAGGGCAGTACATGAATGCCGTCCCAAACTCACGAGACGGTCAGCCCGAACGTGGCAAGCGGCAGGGATAGGTCAAGGTCGCCTGTTGTTGGTTGGAGAGTGCGTGAACGTTGGCTGGCTAGCCTCAAAACATACTCATCCGTTTTATGGTGCTTCCCAAATGTAAAATAAAGTCTTCAAATACGCTCCAAAAATATAATCAATTTTTCACGAGCTTATTACTCACAACAATAAAATTTCCAGGGGGAAAGATTTCCAGTTTCCCCTAGGGGCGAAACGGTGCAACAGTGTCGGTTTCACGGATTGTCACTTTTGCTATTGACACGCACACGTGACCGATAATAGTCTGGCGAAGGCAATTATGTGTGGGAACGGTTCAAATTTATTTATGTTGTGTCATTCTCGTACGCCAGACGAAATACGAGTGGGATGGACGATTTTATGATTCTGTTTAATTTAAATAATTCTTAAGATGATTGGCTAATGGAGAGAGAAAATGACAGAAAAGATGTACAGTTTCTATAGTCTGAAATTGAACAACTAAAATTTTTACCGGGGCGGCCCGGTGGTGTATACGATAGCGGCGCCAGTCTTCACACGGCAGGACCGGGGTTCGAATCCCGGCGGACCGCCTCCCCGTACGCAGGACTGACTATCCAGCTACGGGTACAACTTAGTCACAGAAAGCTAGCAATAGCTGG
>KZ062209.1:28117-43387 GCA_002091835.1 Anopheles maculatus
AATGGAGGGGGGCAGCCCATTTTTGTGTTTTTTTTTGCCCCAAATACGAAACCGAAACGATGTCTCCTTGAGCTATGCTGCATCGTATATGTGGAGGACGGTCGTCTAGTCAATAATTCCTACCAGGGGCATGCAGCTCGAGTCACTCTACGTTATCATTTATTACTGCTCCACCATGTATGTCCAGTCTCAGGTGCGTTGAAGGATACCGGATACCCATCGTACTAAAAACGAGCTTAAAACATATTGGTACACAGTGAATTCATGATTACAGTCGTCCGCCCGACTGTCGGCATCGATAAGCCGATAATGTGACAAACCTTTGCTGAGGGACCAAGTGACTACCGGTGCGCTATTATAGTGTACCTTCCCCATTAGGATGCGCACTCGGGTAAAGCGTATCGGGATAATTATAGACAATGACGACCGTCCTCCACATATACGATGCAGCATAGCTCAAGGAGACATCGTTTCGGTTTCGTATTTGGGGCAAAAAAAAAACACCAAAATGTGCTGCCCTCCTCCATTAAGGGCAGTACATAAAACTTAATGCCGTCACAAACTCACGAGACGGTCAGCCCGAACATGGCAAGCGGCAGGGATAGGTCAAGGTCGCCTGTTGTTGGTTGGAGAGTGCGTGAACGTTGGCTGGCTAGCCTCAAAACATACTCATCCGTTTTATGGTGCTTCCCAAATGTAAAATAAAGTCTTCAAATACGCTCCAAAACTATAATCAATTTTTCACGAGCTTATTACTAACAACAATAAAATTTCCAGGGGGAAAGATTTCCAGTTTCCCCTAGGGGCGAAACGGTGCAACAGTGTCGGTTTCACGGATTGTCACTTTTGCTATTGACACGCACACGTGACCGATAATAGTCTGGCGAAGGCAATTATGTGTGGGAACGGTTCAAATTTATTTATGTTGTGTCATTCTCGTACGCCAGACGAAATACGAGTGGGATGGACGATTTTATGATTCTGTTTAATTTAAATAATTCTTAAGATGATTGACTAATGGAGAGAGAAAATGACAGAAAAGATGTACAGTTTCTATAGTCTGAAATTGAACAACTAAAATTTTTACCGGGGCGGCCCGGTGGTGTATACGATAGCGGCGCCAGTCTTCACACGGCAGGACCGGGGTTCGAATCCCGGCGGACCGCCTCCCCGTACGCAGGACTGACTATCCAGCTACGGGTACAACTTAGTCACAGAAAGCTAGCAATAGCTGGTAGGCCAAGACCTCACGAGGTTGTAGTGCCAAGGAAGAAGAAGAAGAAAATTTTATAAATCAGTTATTGCAACAATCGGCAATTCATTTGCATAATGTACCATTGCCTTGTGATAATGGAAAATTACTCACGCATCCGCTATGCTATAAAGCGTCCCACTTTAAGACATTTGCCACTGTACCTTTCCATAACTCTGGCATCATCTTCGCATCAGCAAAAAAACGAACCAAACACTACCCTCTGTGCAAATATCCTTCTCATGCATCCCCAAAGCGAAAAGGTAGCTCTCACGGGTAAATGTTTAACACCGTACCCTCAAACTAACTCCACCAAAAACCACGGTGTCAGTTTCGTGTGCAAGTTTCCGCCACAAAACCGAGCACTCAACTGCAGAAGTACCGCCGTTTTTACCGACCCGTTTTTGTTTTGGCGTCAACCGTTTACCGCGACCGCGATGTTTAACGATCTACGGCCGGTATCTACTTTTTGGCACGCCAACAAACGGAACACTGCGCCCGGTGTTGGAAAGGCACATCCGGACACCTCCATTGTCAGCGGACGAGCGGGTTTTAAAGTGATCATTTAATTAACGTGCATTCACGGTGGAGAGTGTGGTGTGGAGTCCGGACGGTTCTAGCAAAAGGTTTCCCCGGGTTTGGCGAAATGTTGAAAGTGGAAACCCTCTACTACCGCTTGGGTTGTGCCTGTCCGTCGGGAAAGTTTATTGTGATCAGTTTAACGTTTTCGGGGCCCGTTCAAATTTTCGCAACAAGAACAATCCGAGACACCTATCTTACCGTTCGTCGTGTTGCACGGTGCAAGTTGCATATGATGCAGTGGTACTGATTCAATCGATTCGAAACCGAGGTGGATGCAACATACGATACGATATGAAAATAGAGTTCTGACTCATTTGTAGCTAGAGCGTTGAAGAGCAACGAGCGCATCAGCGGATGATATTTCGACTTCTGACAACTTTACGGTGCAATCAGGTGCTATAAACTGCGGCTAGCACAATAACAGTGCCGAGCTGATTTATGTGCATGGCTTTTTTATAGGCCGCAAGAATGGCTGATTTCGGTTTGTGTAAATCTTGTGCTCGATTTAATTAAATGGCAAAATAAAGTCATGTAAATTAAGGTCAAATATATTTTTGAAATAGTAATTACCTTTATGTATCTAAACGTGCCTGTCTGATGCCGTGGTATTGCAAAAATTGATCATATGGAGTTTTTTTTCTTCTCCCCAGAATTTATTATGTTCGTAGCAGGCTTTGCCATAAAATTACATTCACAATTATTGCATACCACACTACAAAGCCACACGGTTAGTCAGGGAGTTTCTAATCGTTTCCAGCGTGTGCACAATCCTCTCTATCAATGGTGTGTGTGCTGTACCCGTTCCAGGCAAAATAGTTTTTGAATATTTTAAACACCATAATTATGCCCTCCCTCACCCTCTTTGTATCCACACAACCACGCACACACACTAGGTACGTAACTCCAGAATTTGACCTCATTTTCTCCCTGCAACTAACCCTACCACGTGCTCTAAGCTAAATCGATTAACTAACGACGAGGTGACGGCGCAAACATCGTATCTAAATTGGTGCTTTTTTGCTGACTTGTTTCGCCTACCGCAAACGGGTTGAAACATGGTAACGGGGAAAACAGAAAACAAACACTCACACGCCAAAATAAGCATCCACACTGAGTGAGTGAGTGTGTTGACTATGCCAGTGCGTAAAGCATCGAATTTATGGTTCGGGTGTGTGCGATCTCTTTGCCTTTTGGTGGAAAATGGGAAACTGTTGCACCGATATAATCTTGGTCTCGAAATAAGTCATCTGGAATCTATAAGAGACTTGAGATTTACTTGAGAAAATCTGCTAAACACAAGTTGTTTGTTTGTTATAAACTATTCATCATAAGGATGATAAATGAGATGGATGCAGCAGTTTTTGATGAGTACCAGATAAAACCAATATTCTACCAGCTTAACGGGCAGCGGTCAGCTGTTTGCATCACTTCAGTTGGCTGCTCTAGCCTCGCTGTAAATGGCCGTGACATTAAACGGTCGTTAAAACTACCACCGATCATTCCTTCACCTGCAAGGATACCATCAGCGTTTGATGAATGTCGTTTAGGATGTAACTTTTTTGTTTTCTTCATTTCGCTGCTTTTTCACTTGTCTAAGAACGAGGTCACCGATAATTTACGAGGCCACCACCGCACCCTGCCCGGAATCGGCAGGAAAAGCGTGTACGACAATTTCCACCCCCTTAGGCGTTCGATCGCAAGGCAATCGTTGACGTCGTTCGCTCAAACATCCTTCACCGATGCTTTACCTTCGCCACGGTTGTATCGGTCGAGGATGTAACGTTTCGGTGTAAAACTCTTTCGTTTCCTCACTCTCGCTTCTATACGCATACAGACGTCTCCCACACACACACACTTACACACACACACTTGTTTGCTCGTTTGTATCGTTTGGCCTCGGCGGCGAACCACCTTAATGAGATTATTAACGACTTTACCAAGGAATGACGGAAGCGCAGCTGGGTAACGTGCTCACAGGTTCGCCACGTGCATTGGTGGGTTAGAATTTTCCCCCATTCTTCTCCCTCTCGTTCCCTCAACTCCCCGGATAGCTATTTCCTAACCCCTTTCGACATCGTCCAGCCCGCAAATCGAGTGTCGACTCAATCGAACACCGTATCAACCCATAAAACTGTTTATCAGTCCTTCAGGTCAAGCAGCTTTGTTTTTCTAGCGGCTCCATCGATCAAGCAGCAGTAATAGAAGTCGTAATTGACGACGCCTCCGGCCGTGCGGCGTTCGACTGAGTCACGGTTAATATACGCTCGAGATGGCAAAAACAAAAACCGAAAGCTCATCAGCGCAACCGAGGCACAGGAAGGGTGATGAGGGTTAAGGTCAGCTTTCTCAGGTGCGTGATGGGAGTGGCGAGCGCGCGCTGGTCATTTTCTTTATTTGCACTTGCGAAACAAAGGCTATGAATAGGATATGAACGTTGGGCGATCGGGTAATGGTTCTAAAGATTCCGCCAACCGGTAAACCGTTTCATTAATATGCGTGACATAATTGTGCTGGTCGGCTGTACGATGAGATCATGTAGTGTTTTTGTTTACCTTTGCGGAAAAACTGTATTGACCTGTTGATACTGGCACACCTTTAATGGGGGGAGTACATAAAGCAAGATTTATCTTCCCTGTTTTCTAGATCGCGTACGTTTATAGCAATGAGTTGTTTCTGCAACTATTCCTGCATGGGTGGAGAAACGAAAATGATTAACACTTTCAATTCCTTTTTTCGTCTTCACGCGCTTGAATCACACATCACGAATACTGATTATGAAATAACAATTTCATCTAACTGAATTGGACAACAACAAAAAACCCACCAACCCTTTTTGTACATGACGGCGCCGAAAATGTCAGCCGGTGAACGCACGTGCAACATCATTATATTTCGCTTTACCGGGCACGATTAAATTTCCTTTGTCAACGTACTTTTTCACCACCACCAGCAGAGAATATTCACCGTGAAAGGTCATTCCCGAACCGTCCGCTTAATTCGAACATTATCGTTCCGGTTCGGCTGACGCAACGCATTCGGCTGATGGGGTGTGAAATCAAAGTACCTTTCGCTTGATATGCCACCGAACGTCCGTATTAATGTGCCGACTTTCGGTGATCGAACGTTCGTACAGGAGCGCCAGGATTTGCGGGGCTGATCATTTGTCTTGGCCCGTGAACGTGACCCTCCGCTCGTACGCACCCGATATTGGCAATAAACGATGCTTTGCGACTTTGCTAATGGGTTTCGGGCTTCTGGTTGATGCCACCAGGGTTCAGCTTTTGCCGAGATCCCATAATTCTGCCAACTCATGCATTTACATGGTACGATTCCCAGAGGCAACGCAAAAAAGAAGTCAGATGACAAAACCCGGATCAAATTGCGTTTCGTGCGTTGTGTGTTGGGTGATTAATTTTCGAACCGTCTCGTCCTTTGATTTGAAGGAATGCGTAGATGGGGCTTCTGGTACAGCAAACAGGTGTGGTTATTAGGTGGGTGAGTGAGATAAAAATGCTGCGTTCAAAATTTTCCATCTACAAAACGAAACATTAAAGATCTCAGTTGTGTACGTCGTTTGCTACCAGCAATTGGATTGAATTGTTTTTACGAAGAATTGCTGGTTCGAAGATATTTCCAGCCCTCGTGAAATCAAGCTTTACAAGCAGAGGTTTTGGCGCGGCAGAAAATGAACGGTCGTGTTGATAAAAGCCCGGAAGCGGTGAGGAAAAATGACAACCATTCAACCACAACGCTCACCAAACTCACCGGTATGAATACACGGCGCAAGAGTCGGCAATCGAATTAAGTCGTTCGTGAAGACCGTACCAGAAGACAATACGCTCGAAAATGCTATTGAATTTCAAGCTGCCCTACTCCGGCCCTATCGACCGAACTTGCCGTTTTGTCATTTTCTTGCTACACTTTACAGGTAAGTTTCATCGATAGGGTAACGTTACTGTGAGGTACGGTCTGCCATAACGAACAGCTAGACATGCATGAACAGCTAAATGAAATGATTTTCCATTCTTCTTTGTACCATCGATGACGTCTTGCACATCCGGCCAGTCTTTGCGTACCTCATGCTTATTAAATTGCTTTCAAATCGATTTGCTTCCATTCGCTACCGGATCGGTTCGTTTGTACCGATAGAAAGCGGAACATTGAATGGCAAACAAGGACTATCGGTTGAACAAATTGGGTAGCATAATTCCTTTTCTTTACAATCGATGACATAGGAAACGGACGATGAACAGGTTTCACTGTAGCCTAACGTTGTCTAACAATAATCGATCGAGCCTCGAGTACATCGTGTGTGTTTGAGATTTTGTTGATCAATGATGCCATTCTGTGTAAGAATGATTTAGTATTGATTCACTTTAATCGACGTGTCAACCGTGTACATAAGCTTTAAAGTCTTGCGAATTTAGTCCTATTCTTATGCCTTCTATCAAACGGATTTCGATTGATTCGCACACGATTCCAGGACAAAAAGGACGAAACGAACGAAAAGAATTCCCCTTTCCCGAGAGTGGATTTGAGACTTAGTCACTTAAAAGAGTAAATAAATTTCAATCGTTTCAATCTGCCAAGCTCTTCTGCCAAAATACCGTTCGCTCTTTTCTACCACTTTGTTTGTGAGGTGTGTTTATCTTCTAAATAAAAAAACCCCGTCTCGTTGCTGAAGCATTCGAAACCGGGCAACAACCAACACACGAGCAGCTTAGGAATTAGGAATGAAAAACCATCGGCCTAAGAGGCCAAGAAATTGGGGTTCTTTTTGGTGATGGTGGGAACCATTTTTTTTCCTTTGCTGGCAGCTCTGAATCTCTGGTTTCAGCTGGAAAGTCATGATATTTTCTTTTGCTCGCTTTTTGCGGTTAAATCGTCTACCTACCTCCTGTTGAATGGTACGACCGATGATTGGGCGATGTAGATGGATGTGTGAACTGGTAGCTTAGTGAATCACTTTCGGCGAGGATTTTGCTCATTGATAGCGTACCGATTGGTGGCCTGGGAATTGGCAACTTTTATCATCCGTTATCGTGACTTTTCCAGCGTTTGATGCGCAGAAATTCCAATTATGGCCGTGAAATCAATTCACTTCGCCTAATTTTTTTCCCCTCGGGATCTCGGAGTATCCTATTTTCGAGGAAATCATCGTTACTTCATGGTTACAATCGCTAGAAAAATCCTGTTTTCTCCTTGCTGAGAGCATATTTCTTTCTGAAGCTGCTGCTGCAAAAAAAATATCCGCCTCACTCAAACGAGCCCGAAATAACACTATCGATCGGTTGAGTGGGATATCATTTTCTTTAATTTCCCAAACCTATCAATAAATTTAATGGATGAAGGATTAATTTTAACACCACACCTAGCTGACGGAGGGGCTCGCATCAGAACGATGGGGCCAACAAAAAAAGGATTGCAATCTCTCTCGCCCGTTCTACCGTCATCGATCCGCGTAACCCAATCCGATGGAGCCGCCTGGTCGCCGGTACACCGCACCGTGGTTGGTGTGAGCATGATGGTAGAAAATGGGCTACTACCATTCCACCGAGAAAATGAAGCACCGGGTTGGAAAACCGGCAACCAGATGGATTTTATCCATTTAGGCCTGACTGGATCGTAAATGAGCTTACTTTTAATGGCGTCTAATGTGCGCGCCTTGTTGTCTTCACCGGTTGTCCTTCGTTTTTTTGCCTTAACTTTGCTTCGCTTTTAGAGGTCAGAGGCATTTCGGTGAAGATAAACTTTGAGACTCTTGCGTTTACTGCCTCTGGGCGGGCTGGTCTGGCTGATGCTGCGTCTGCGGCTATGCTAACAGCGTGCGTTCTAGGGGTGCGATATGTGGGCGCAAATCGTTACCAGCAATCCTCGGAACAGACAATGGCAAGCATCCAATCAAGAGTTTATTTCTGGCGTCGTGCACTCGCAAGAACAACGGTTTTCCTAGCCACTCGCCCCCCAGAATGATGGCTATTTTATACTCGAAATTTCTATGCGTTTATTACGGAATAGGCTTTGTTTTTGTTATTTCATTGCTGCGTACATAATACATATGACTTGTGACTACACACCGAAGCCTAGCGTTCACAACCCCGCCTTATCTCGTTGTAAGCTGAAACGAAGTTTGAACCAATTTGCATAACTTTCCAGTTTCGAATAAAATCAAAGCTTTTGTCACCCTGTAAATCGATGAGCATTAGCATTAAATATTTATCTTAATTTTTGCTCGTCCGGTGGCACTTTGGGTTGGCTTTACGGTTTGCCACCATTCACCATCGGTCTGGGAAGAAACGAACGGAGAATGGAAATGTACTTTATGACACTATCGTGCTATCTGTAAAATCTAGCCAAACGTTTCAGCATCCTCCCAAAAAGCCAAAACAGCTGTTGTCAAGGGCGACCCGGATTGCCGGCAGCGAACCAAGGCGTACCAGTTCGATGCCGCATCAGCCCGAACCGGCCTCTCGTACGGCCGCCATGAATCTTATCGATATGGAGACGCATGGTGATAAATTTTTATGAGCCTAAAAGCAGCTAAACGTGCGTGCTTTCGCTCGGTGAGTGCAACTGAAATCAGGGCTTGCATAAATCCTGCGTATCTTGGCCGGGGATTGCCATTTTGTGCGATGCTTGATGTGACGGGGTAAAAACTGTCGCCCGCGCACCAACGAACGCTCGTAAGGTCGTAAGGTGCTGTACTTCGTTCCCATTCGCGATTCGCATAAATTTCAATTTAAAAGCGTTCGGGTCAAGACGAAATGCCACTGCCACCCTCCACCATGTGGTGGAAAAAAGGGGGAAAAACAAACTCGTGTGATTTTTTTTACCTTTCTTCCAAGCTCCCAACGTTATTTCGTCGTCGTTTGTGTCTCTCGTGAACCAGAACGGGCGATACCAAACGCCGCCGCGAACGCATGATGGGTGCAATAAGTTTTCCCGCTTCCGGGGTTGCTGGCTGGGAAAAATGAAGGCCGGGCAAGCATAAATTACTTACGCTCCGACGTACGCGCTGCCTACACCGCACAAGTCGGCGTGAGCAGCAACTTTGCCCGGAATCGGAAGTAAATTCGCACGCAACCGAGATCCGTATCGGCGGCGGCTCGAGCACTACCACTTCCCATCGCGGATGGAATCGATATTTAATCAGCAAAAGTGTGTATACCGACCGAACGAACTGATCTCGTTTGTCGCTTTGGCTGTCTGTTTCTCGGCCGAGGCCTTTAAGGATAGCACAAGAAAGGTCCGCCAAGGGAAGCCGAAATCCCCGGAAAAGCGCCGCACTCTCAATGTAAATGCCGTTCTGTCTCTCTGTTTGCTTCGGTACGGTATGTTCGGTCTTTGAAAAAAGGGATGTGAAAATTAGGCATTCTTCGAGCGATTCCTATGATACCCTCGACCCTGCGCTTCAGTCCTTTCCCGCCAAAGAAACCAATGCCGTAGAAACGTGTCTAGCGTGGGTATGCGTGTGGTTAAAGTTATCGATCGCGCAAAATGGAAGAAGCTCGGCGAATATGCTCATCGAATCGTTCTGCTAACGGGATCGTATCAAACGCACATACAGAAGGGTGTGTATTTGGTGTGGGGTTTGTACCGCCCCACACAATGGATATTGGGCGGAATGTTTTAATGAGAGCAGAAGTTTTATGAGCTTTTATGAATTTGTTATTTGCAGCAAAATTAAGACCGAAACGTGGTGGATTATGGTGGCCCTGCTTTTGGAGGATGGCTAATAAGCGTTTAACGGCATTGTAAGCGTCTTCTGTCTTGCAGGGTGTTTACTGGAATGTTATTCTATTCGGCAACAGTAGGAAAAAGCTGAAAGCAAAGTTGAGAACGACAAAAAAACTATTACATTACATTCAAAAAACTTATCCTGCTCCTGCTCAAAGCCTTTAAGCCAGTAGCGCACTTTACAGCGGCTTCCTTCATGCGGTCTTTCGTCTATCTTGCCTCCGTAAAGTAACGATCGGGATTCGGGAAGGTCGCACTTGCCCGTAAGCACAGGAAACTAGTTGGCGAAGCCACAGATGTACGGGGAAAACTCGTGAGAAAACTTTCAATGTTACCATGCAGCGAAACCCATTACCGGTCTCAAGCACCACTTGAAGGAAACATCTGCCACCAGCGCGAGTACCGAACGAACGTACGAAAGCTCACCATAGTCGCTTTCCACAGACCGACCGTCAGTCTCACCCGTTGTCAGGAGCGATGTGGAACAAAAGCTGCTGCCCGTAATGCCCCGCAAAAGTGCAGTCGGAACGCACCGACTGGTGGTGGTGTGCATATTTCGGCAACACAACACACATATCGTAACAGCGCGTATGTGGAGTAATATTTTATCTTTATATCTTCCACCGGTACCGGGCTGAGGTTGAAAGGCATACAAACACAGACGAGCGCGCGCGACGATTGGCAATCTCTAACCTTTGCCGAGACGAGAGTGACGCTTGGCACACAGCTAGAACCAACCGCCTGTGCAGGGCCAGTTGCAACAGCGAAAGTTCCGCCGGAGAAGCATCACTCGTGCAAAGGAAACACGATAGGAAAATTCCGCTCAAAACAGGTCCACTACCACGGGGAGCCTTCTCGCCATGACGGTACGAGAAAATTGTGCTTCAATTCGCACACATTCACCCGTTCTGCTAGCCGTGTGTCATAACGATATACTCTACTGGCGAGGTTCTTGCCACTTGCTGCTACATCGTTTAAGTAGACATCGGTTCTCCGATCTCTCTCGACTGCCTGCCTCGTCCGCTTTCCCATTGCGAAAACGACCGCATGTGGTGTGATCGTGGTTCGCGCGCTATAAATAACGTGGAGCCCGAACCCCGCGATCCTGGGTTTCCTATATTGGGGGAGGGGGTTGTCCCGTACGCATCGTCCCAGCTGTCGACCCAAGAATATTCCCTACGGCAATACCGCACGATATGCCCTTGAACCTTCGGCCAGTTTCTCACCTCCATTTTACCGCCCTCACACACACAGACTGATCACTTTCTTCTCTTGCTATCAGATGCTAATCATCAATCAGCTTGCTGACATTGACGTTTGCCACCCTGTTCAAATCGTGGTTCGTCTTTCGCTCCGACACACTGCGGCATGAATGTTGGCGCGTACGTATGTAACGCTTCCCAGACACACACACACACACGGCCACAACCCATTGAAACGTCATGTCACTTCGAAAACATTAAACGAATGTTAAGCGCTGTGAAGGCGTGAAAAAATTCAAAGGGAGCAAAAAGCTGGTACGCCACCAGCCAACGTTCGACCTTTCGCGGGAAGGTGACCATGTGTGCGTACTGTCTGTTGCTCATTTCCTTTTGTTCCCGAAATATGGGCGAGTGATGGTGAAATGTGGTCTTTTGTTTCGAAGGCGCGGGTTTTTGGGGGTTTCTAAGACCGGGGGTTTTGATTTTTAAGCGCACTGATTTATTCCTGCCTGACATCGCTTTTCGATCTCAAGGATGCGTGGCCGTACACGGTTGCCACCCGTCATAATCACCTTTCTACCGTTGTATGCAGCGCTCGAATAACGAATAAACCATCTGCCAATGATGCTCGGCCGGTTCGATTCGGTACATTCTAAAGCGTGTCTCAACCCGATCGTTCCCGCTAGTTAAAGCGCCTACCGCCAGCTACCACACGCTACCCGATCGCTTCCCGGGTATGTGGAGGCGCCTGGTGTGTCGTAACAGTTTGCTACCAGACCGGTGTAGCGAAAGCATGGTCCGAACGCGACATGGCACCTGGCCAGAACGGTCGTCTTTTGCCACTTGGCGCTGGGGTTTTTCGTGTTTCGTGCTGACGAGAGAAATGGGATGCTTACGCCCCATCGGAGCGTACTCCAACAAGCGCTACATGCAGCTCTACAAACATACACACGAAGAGGGAATAACTGTGCCAAGTAACATCGAAACTGTGTCCTACAGGAAAGATGGTGCTTATAAAGTACGGTACGGTAGGAGAGTAAACCACCAGATCTGCTGCCAGCAAGGGAAGCTTAATTTTTGGGGAGGGCATTTAAAATTAGCTGAGAAAAGTCATTAGTTTCTAATGTTGTCTGCTTACGGCTGGGGAAATGTTCTAGTCTGGTCGGTCGGAGCAGGACGATATAATGATGATGATGATGCTGCTTTTTCTAACCAAAGCATACTTCACTCGATGAAACGAATGTCGCCACAATTCGTTGGTAATGGAGTTCGAGCACTAATGAAAATTAAATTACCATTTGTACAACCTGTTGGATGTACACGTAATCGTGAGGAACTCCTCTGTGTATTTGACAAAAGCGTTTTACAGTGTTGTAATATTTTATTTTAATTGCGAAATCAATTTACTTCGAACCAACTTCTATTATTCAACTTCACTTTTTTCTAAAAACTTTTTTATTAAAACAAAATACTTCGTTAGCATAATTCGCCACCCTACTTACGCCACATGACGATCCATTACGCCTAGGCGCCGTTTGTCAGCCATCCAAGCGAAAGGCCAACGGAAGGACATTGATTGGCATTTTATTTAACCTACCGTGGTGATGGTTGGGAACCCAGGGCACCATTTGTGCGGTGGTGCGAGTGTGAAAGTAATTTACCTGAGTGCTTGCAACCGTTGGTGGTGGTGGTTTACACGGGACACAAGATGCAACCGTTGCACCACGATTTGCATGTGGTTTAATTACTTGGATGCGTTGGCATTTTGATTTGATGAGCATTTCCTCTGGCGGTATCGAAATGTGCCCTCAATAGAGATTGCTTGACTAGTTTGCTTTAAGAGTGATTTTAGTCGAGCACTATTAGCCTATTTATTTAATATATTATTACATTTGACGATCTCTTTAGTGTGTAATAACCAGTAGGTATTATTTACTTTATTTCCTGATCTGCCGATGACAGCTGTCACTTTATTTCTGAGTTTTGTGCAACCGAGTGACGTTCGCATAAGGTGCTTAGACGTGCATTATTTTTGAAACGTTTACAAGTGCAGTTAAAACATATTTTAAATCCCTATAAACAGGTTTCAAGCGTTTAATTCGGTACGAAAAAATTTAAAAAAAAAAACAATCTCATAGTTTTAATTAATAACTTCACAAATTTTATAAACGAATTTTTGCACATAATCTGATGGGAAATACAACTCTTCAACCGATCATAAGCCTGCATGTCAAAACATATAAGTTTTAATTAAGTTTTTAAAGAATTTTTGTACCATAATTAACTACACGTCAACAAAGAGAGTTATACTGCAAACGGTAACGTAAAAACCGTGCTATTGATTTACATTTCTCACCCTGTTTTTTAATCATCATCTACCTTTACCGGTTGCAAAGTGAAACTTTCTGTCGATGGGAAATTTCAACCGAATCCTATTTGTCTCTTCATTAGTTATTCATTTCCGATCTTTTACAAGCGCCTGCAGCGCACCGATCCTCGTGGAGGCTTTACAATCGTACGTTCGGCCACAGCTATGTGCAGGAATGGCAAACGAATCTCAACACAATTACGCGCTGCAACACTGAGCACCGTATCCATTGGCTTTGCCTAATCGGGTTTTCCTTCACTCAATCGAAACTCTCCCACATCGGCAGTCGTACAGCAGCGAGTGCCACGATCCAGTTTAACACCCGGCCCGGTACCATGATAGCATCGGGGGCTGCATAATTGAACGATGGTAAATCGAGCCAAACAGCGAGAAAGCGTGCAGTAAAAGCCGTATTCTCACGTGCATAAAATATTCATCACGTCAGACGGAAGTGTGTTGTTGCCGTTGGTCGATGCCTGACATCGATACACGACCTCAGCCGTCAGACACACTGCACGAGCTGAATGCTTTTCGATTTCCATCTCCAGCCGTGGAGGGGATGGTTCACACTGCCGTGATTCATTGATTCAGTTTCAACGGTTAAATAGTTAATCAAATAGTGTAGAGAAGCACTCCTAATAGCCCAGCGGTGGATCCTCGTAAAGGTGGGCGGGTAAGTGATTACACAACGAATCGAGCAGGTGATAAGATGCTTCTCGCTAATCCTCGTTTTGTGTTTATGTGGAGATATCACTTAGACACACGCTTCCTCACGTGTTCCCCTCGATAAGCCTATGTTTAGTGGAGAGAAGCCGACAGAGTAAGGATGAATCGTGTGCCACAGTCACACACGCTCACCATTGCTTATCCCTTTGATGTCGTACATTCTGAACACCGGAACGATGAGGGCGCACTTGATGTCCGTTAGTAGCGAAATGCTGTTCGAGTTAATTACAAGTGGTGTTAACCTTGTGCTGTGGAAAAAACATTTTTTTCGTAACCATCCTTGGGATACGCTCTCGGCCACAAGAGATTGCATCTACAGCTATGCCGTTATGAAGTGCGAATTTGAATCATTTATTTCCTCTGCAAACGCGTCATATCCCAGCTCAGTGCGAAACGGTGTCAGTATTTGTCACTTTCGTAATTATGAGTCCACCAACATTTCACAGCCACGACAACTTCGGAGTTAATTTCTATCCAGACGAAAAAGAAACGCGTCACCGAATGGATCTTCTTTTGCGTCACCCAAAACTGGCACCCAAAAGCTATGGCCGAAGGTGTGTTTGTTTATGTTGTGTGAAAATGTTGTAACACTGTCAACTTCCAGTCAGTGGCGTCCGGGGCGCCGTCAGTTCGTCAACGAGTAAGGCGTAGCAGCGCAGCAAAACCATTCCCGGTCGGATGGTGACATCGGACCCCGTGCTAACAGTTTTCGGAAAATTCCCATCGCCCAACAAACTCCTCCCCCACCCAATGGCCGGCGGCTCCTTTCATCTGCTCGACCTTAAGTTTGCCAAGTTGCGCGTGATTCTGCGAAAGGTAATCTAACTTTCTCGCCGGAAACAGCCGGAAGCGAGTTGTCAGTGTTGTGCTCAGTGCGGCTCTGTGTCTACCACGGTGTACTGGGAAAGCCCTTACCTTAAATGCTTTCAACAGTGCAAGAAGCATCAGCATCAGCAACAAGCGATAAAAAGTGTGAGCGAGATGTGAGTGAGCTGGCTGCTCGTGCGGTTTGCTGTTGGAGGGTTTAAACACGTTCGAGATTGTCCCTTCAATCTTCTGTTCCAGTTGGATTTAGTGTGATGGTGATGCTCTGTGCTTGTTCGTTCGTTTTATTTCTCAGTACATCATCAGTCACTTTAGATCAACATCATCTGATGCTTTGGGTAGAACGGAAATTTACCGCACAGCTACCGATGGTGCTGACGATAGAATGGTGGCCCTGAAAGTGTACAAACCAAAGCACAATGTGTAGGGCAACCTCTCGTCGGTTTGCAGGAAAACCGGTCGGCTAAATTTATTCTTCCCAGAACGGATGTGACTGCGTTCTGGGGAACGATTGATTTGGTTGATTGATGGAAACATTAAAAACAATAAATTTACCTTCATTAAAGCTCACTTGATCA
>KZ062209.1:48675-106519 GCA_002091835.1 Anopheles maculatus
TTGCCGGCAGCGAACCAAGGCGTACCAGTTCGATGCCGCATCAGCCCGAACCGGCCTCTCGTACGGCCGCCATGAATCTTATCGATATGGAGACGCATGGTGATAAATTTTTATGAGCCTAAAAGCAGCTAAACGTGCGTGCTTTCACTCGGTGAGTGCAACTGAAATCAGGGCTTGCATAAATCCTGCGTATCTTGGCCGGGGATTGCCATTTTGTGCGATGCTTGATGTGACGGGGTAAAAACTGTCGCCCGCGCACCAACGAACGCTCGTAAGGTCGTAAGGTGCTGTACTTCGTTCCCATTCGCGATTCGCATAAATTTCAATTTAAAAGCGTTCGGGTCAAGACGAAATGCCACTGCCACCCTCCACCATGTGGTGGAAAAAAGGGGGAAAAACAAACTCGTGTGATTTTTTTTACCTTTCTTCCAAGCTCCCAACGTTATTTCGTCGTCGTTTGTGTCTCTCGTGAACCAGAACGGGCGATACCAAACGCCGCCGCGAACGCATGATGGGTGCAATAAGTTTTCCCGCTTCCGGGGTTGCTGGCTGGGAAAAATGAAGGCCGGGCAAGCATAAATTACTTACGCTCCGACGTACGCGCTGCCTACACCGCACAAGTCGGCGTGAGCAGCAACTTTGCCCGGAATCGGAAGTAAATTCGCACGCAACCGAGATCCGTATCGGCGGCGGCTCGAGCACTACCACTTCCCATCGCGGATGGAATCGATATTTAATCAGCAAAAGTGTGTATACCGACCGAACGAACTGATCTCGTTTGTCGCTTTGGCTGTCTGTTTCTCGGCCGAGGCCTTTAAGGATAGCACAAGAAAGGTCCGCCAAGGGAAGCCGAAATCCCCGGAAAAGCGCCGCACTCTCAATGTAAATGCCGTTCTGTCTCTCTGTTTGCTTCGGTTCGGTATGTTCGGTCTTTGAAAAAAGGGATGTGAAAATTAGGCATTCTTCGAGCGATTCCTATGATACCCTCGACCCTGCGCTTCAGTCCTTTCCCGCCAAAGAAACCAATGCCGTAGAAACGTGTCTAGCGTGGGTATGCGTGTGGTTAAAGTTATCGATCGCGCAAAATGGAAGAAGCTCGGCGAATATGCTCATCGAATCGTTCTGCTAACGGGATCGTATCAAACGCACATACAGAAGGGTGTGTATTTGGTGTGGGGTTTGTACCGCCCCACACAATGGATATTGGGCGGAATGTTTTAATGAGAGCAGAAGTTTTATGAGCTTTTATGAATTTGTTATTTGCAGCAAAATTAAGACCGAAACGTGGTGGATTATGGTGGCCCTGCTTTTGGAGGATGGCTAATAAGCGTTTAACGGCATTGTAAGCGTCTTCTGTCTTGCAGGGTGTTTACTGGAATGTTATTCTATTCGGCAACAGTAGGAAAAAGCTGAAAGCAAAGTTGAGAACGACAAAAAAACTATTACATTACATTCAAAAAACTTATCCTGCTCCTGCTCAAAGCCTTTAAGCCAGTAGTGCACTTTACAGCGGCTTCCTTCATGCGGTCTTTCGTCTATCTTGCCTCCGTAAAGTAACGATCGGCATTCGGGAAGGTCGCACTTGCCCGTAAGCATAGGAAACTAGTTGGCGAAGCCACAGATGTACGGGGAAAACTCGTGAGAAAACTTTCAATGTTACCATGAAGCGAAACCCATTACCGGTCTAAAGCAGCACAGGAAACTAGTTGGCGAAGCCACAGATGTACGGGGAAAACTCGTGAGAAAACTTTCAATGTTACCATGCAGCGAAACCCATTACCGGTCTCAAGCACCACTTGGAGGAAACATCTGCCACCAGCGCGAGTACCAAACGAACGTACGAAAGCTCACCATAGTCGCTTTCCACAGACCGACCGTCAGTCTCACCCGTTGTCAGGAGCGATGTGGGACAAAAGCTGCTGCCCGTAATGCCCCGCAAAAGTGCAGTCGGAACGCACCAACTGGTGGTGGTGTGCATATTTCGGCAACACAACACACATATCGTAACAGCGCGTGTGTGGAGTAATATTTTATCTTTATATCTTCCACCGGTACCGGGCTGAGGTTGAAAGGCATACAAACACAGACGAGCGCGCGCGACGATTGGCAATCTCTAACCTTTGCCGAGACGAGAGTGACGCTTGGCACACAGCTAGAACCAACCGCCTGTGCAGGGCCAGTTGCAACAGCGAAAGTTCCGCCGGAGAAGCATCACTCGTGCAAAGGAACCACGATAGGAAAATTCCGCTCAAAACAGGTCCACCACTACGGGGAGCCTTCTCGCCATGACGGCACGGTACGATACGAGAAAATTGTGCTTCAATTCGCACACATTCACCCGTTCTGCTAGCCGTGTGTCATAACGATATACTCTACTGGCGCGGTTCTTGCCACTTGCTGCTACATCGTTTAAGTAGACATCGGTTCTCCGATCTCTCTCGACTGCCTGCCTCGTCCGCTTTCCCATTGCGAAAACGACCGCATGTGGTGTGATCGTGGTTCGCGCGCTATAAATAACGTGGAGCCCGAACCCCGCGATCCTGGGTTTCCTATATTGGGGGAGGGGGTTGTCCCGTACGCATCGTCCCAGCTGTCGACCCAAGAATATTCCCTACGGCAATACCGCACGATATGCCCTTGAACCTTCGGCCAGTTTCTCACCTCCATTTTACCGCCCTCACACACACAGACTGATCACTTTCTTCTCTTGCTATCAGATGCTAATCATCAATCAGCTTGCTGACATTGACGTTTGCCACCCTGTTCAAATCGTGGTTCGTCTTGCGCTCCGACACACTGCGGCATGAATGTTGGCGCGTACGTATGTAACGCTTCCCAGACACACACACACACACGGCCACAACCCATTGAAACGTCATGTCACTTCGAAAACATTAAACGAATGTTAAGCGCTGTGAAGGCGTGAAAAAATTCAAAGGGAGCAAAAAGCTGGTACGCCACCAGCCAACGTTCGACCTTTCGCGGGAAGGTGACCATGTGTGCGTACTGTCTGTTGCTCATTTCCTTTTGTTCCCGAAATATGGGCGAGTGATGGTGAAATGTGGTCTTTTGTTTCGAAGGCGCGGGTTTTTGGGGGTTTCTAAGACCGGGGGTTTTGATTTTTAAGCGCACTGATTTATTTGTAACACTGTCAACTTCCAGTCAGTGGCGTCCGGGGCGCCGTCAGTTCGTCAACGAGTAAGGCGTAGCAGCGCAGCAAAACCATTCCCGGTCGGATGGTGACATCGGACCCCGTGCTAACAGTTTTCGGAAAATTCCCATCGCCCAACAAACTCCTCCCCCACCCAATGGCCGGCGGCTCCTTTCATCTGCTCGACCTTAAGTTTGCCAAGTTGCGCGTGATTCTGCGAAAGGTAATCTAACTTTCTCGCCGGAAACAGCCGGAAGCGAGTTGTCAGTGTTGTGCTCAGTGCGGCTCTGTGTCTACCACGGTGTACTGGGAAAGCCCTTACCTTAAATGCTTTCAACAGTGCAAGAAGCATCAGCATCAGCAACAAGCGATAAAAAGTGTGAGCGAGATGTGAGTGAGCTGGCTGCTCGTGCGGTTTGCTGTTGGAGGGTTTAAACACGTTCGAGATTGTCCCTTCAATCTTCTGTTCCAGTTGGATTTAGTGTGATGGTGATGCTCTGTGCTTGTTCGTTCGTTTTATTTCTCAGTACATCATCAGTCACTTTAGATCAACATCATCTGATGCTTTGAGTAGAACGGAAATTTGCCGCACAGCTACCGATGGTGCTGACGATAGAATGGTGGCCCTGAAAGTGTACAAACCAAAGCACAATGTGTAGGGCAACCTCTCGTCGGTTTGCAGGAAAACCGGTCGGCTAAATTTATTCTTCCCAGAACGGATGTGACTGCGTTCTGGGGAACGATTGATTTGGTTGATTGATGGAAACATTAAAAACAATAAATTTACCTTCATTAAAGCTCACTTGATCACCAGTCGGTAAATAGTACTTGTTGGCTCGGTATACCGGCTCTAGGAAGAAAATTGTTTCGATATCAGCGACCATCGATTCACGTATGTGCGAACGAAATCCCACCCAAACGCCATTCACACCGTTTAGGGTCACGTCTCGAGACTGGACTGGTTAATGTGGCCAATGAGTATAATTAGGCGAGGCATTAAAAGGGTACGCGCTTTCAGTCACTCTGCCCCTTCAGCTCACCATAATCCGACCGGTGGCCACCACTGCCACCTTTCCGAGTGGATAAAGGCAAACAAATATATTTTAATAAAGTGCTGCTACCCGAACGGAACGGATGCGTTGAATAAAATATGAAACCGTTCAACACCGATCCAGCAGTACTGGCGACCTGTTGAATGTAGCGGATATTTTCGTGGAACAGAATACCGAACTGGACTGTTTGTGTGTGCGTGTGTGAGTGTATCTTGTTGGTTTGTTTTTTTTTATTTCGGTTTGCTCGAGGGCTGCTTTTGAACGGTTCATAATTTTGCTTGCAAAGTCAACAACAGGGGGCGTCACCATCAGTTGACCATTGTTAGCCGGCAGCTTGTGTTTTGAGGTTTTGCTTACGTCAATATTGAACAATTTAATGTGTCGAATGTTTTTGCAACACAAACAGTATTATTTAGAAACAAAAAACAACACTTAAAAACTTTAATTTTAATTTCTTTCTAAAATTTAGCCTCATCTAATGGAGGCGCATGGTGTTTCACACCAAGATCAATCACATAGTAAGCTGATTCTTGCGAAACACGACACTTTAGTACAATAATAAATCATGCCGTACATTAATCATTGCAAAATGTGCACCAAGCATATGTTTTGCCATTCTATACACTGCCTTCCATTGTCCTGCATCTGCCCCAACACGTGAAAACGGTATTTCCAGCCGCCCCGTAATGGTGGCAATGATTGACATTGCTTAAGGTGACCATGTGTGCGTACTGTCTGTTGCTCATTTCCTTTTGTTCCCGAAATATGGGCGAGGGATGGTGAAATGTGGTCTTTTGTTTCGAAGGCGCGGGTTTTTGGGGGTTTCTAAGACCGGGGGTTTTGATTTTTAAGCGCACTGATTTATGCCTGCCTGACATCGCTTTTCGATCTCAAGGATGCGTGGCCGTACACGGTTGCCACCCGTCATAATCACCTTTCTACCGTTGTATGCAGCGCTCGAATAACGAATAAACCATCTGCCAATGATGCTCGGCCGGTTCGATTCGGTACATTCTAAAGCGTGTCTCAACCCGATCGTTTCCGCTAGTTAAAGCGCCAACCGCCAGCTACCACACGCTACCCGGTCGCTTCCCGGGTATGTGGAGGCGCCTGGTGTGTCGTAACAGTTTGCTACCAGACCGGTGTAGCGAAAGCATGGTCCGAACGCGACATGGCACCTGGCCAGAACGGTCGTCTTTTGCCACTTGGCGCTGGGGTTTTTCGTGTTTCGTGCTGACGAGAGAAATGGGATGCTTACGCCCCATCGGAGCGTACTCCAACAAGCGCTACATGCAGCTCTACAAACATACACACGAAGAGGGAATAACTGTGCCAAGTAACATCGAAACTGTGTCCTACAGGAAAGATGGTGCTTATAAAGTACGGTACGGTAGGAGAGTAAACCACCAGATCTGCTGCCAGCAAGGGAAGCTTAATTTTTGGGGAGGGCATTTAAAATTAGCTGAGAAAAGTCATTAGTTTCTAATGTTGTCTGCTTACGGCTGGGGAAATGTTCTAGTCTGGTCGGTCGGAGCAGGACGATATAATGATGATGATGATGCTGCTTTTTCTAACCAAAGCATACTTCACTCGATGAAACGAATGTCGCCACAATTCGTTGGTAATGGAGTTCGAGCACTAATGAAAATTAAATTACCATTTGTACAACCTGTTGGATGTACACGTAATCGTGAGGAACTCCTCTGTGTATTTGACAAAAGCGTTTTACAGTGTTGTAATATTTTATTTTAATTGCGAAATCAATTTACTTCGAACCAACTTCTATTATTCAACTTCACTTTTTTCTAAAAACTTTTTTATTAAAACAAAATACTTCGTTAGCATAATTCGCCACCCTACTTACGCCACATGACGATCCATTACGCCTAGGCGCCGTTTGTCAGCCATCCAAGCGAAAGGCCAACGGAAGGACATTGATTGGCATTTTATTTAACCTACCGTGGTGATGGTTGGGAACCCAGGGCACCAATTGTGCGGTGGTGCGAGTGTGAAAGTAATTTACCTGAGTGCTTGCAACCGTTGGTGGTGGTGGTTTACACGGGACACAAGATGCAACCGTTGCACCACGATTTGCATGTGGTTTAATTACTTGGATGCGTTGGCATTTTGATTTGATGAGCATTTCCTCTGGCGGTATCGAAATGTGCCCTCAATAGAGATTGCTTGACTAGTTTGCTTTAAGAGTGATTTTAGTCGAGCACTATTAGCCTATTTATTTAATATATTATTACATTTGACGATCTCTTTAGTGTGTAATAACCAGTAGGTATTATTTACTTTATTTTCTGATCTGCCGATGACAGCTGTCACTTTATTTCTGAGTTTTGTGCAACCGAGTGACGTTCGCATAAGGTGCTTAGACGTGCATTATTTTTGAAACGTTTACAAGTGCAGTTAAAACATATTTTAAATCCCTATAAACAGGTTTCAAGCGTTTAATTCGGTACGTGTATCTTGTTGGTTTGTTTTTTTTATTTCGGTTTTCTCGAGGGCTGCTTTTGAACGGTTAATAATTTTGCTTGCAAAGTCAACAACAGGGGGCGTCACCATCAGTTGACCATTGTTAGCCGGCAGCTTGTGTTTTGAGGTTTTGCTTACGTCAATATTGAACAATTTAATGTGTCGAATGTTTTTGCAACACAAACAGTATTATTTAGAAACAAAAAACAACACTTAAAAACTTTAATTTTAATTTCTTTCTAAAATTTAGCCTCATCTAATGGAGGCGCATGGTGTTTCACACCAAGATCAATCACATAGTAAGCTGATTCTTGCGAAACACGACACTTTAGTACAATAATAAATCATGCCGTACATTAATCATTGCAAAATGTGCACCAAGCATATGTTTTGCGATTCTATACACTACCTTCCATTGTCCTGCATCTGCCCCAACACGTGAAAACGGTATTTCCAGCCGCCCCGTAATGGTGGCAATGATTGACATTGCTTAAGCGATGAATAATCGGCACTACATTAATTTGGCACGTCCGGCACCGGCAACATTTCACCCTTCCGTCAGTGTTGATTCTCTCGTCGATATGGGACGCCGAAATTCAACCACCGGTCAGTGCGTCGTTTTGCGGTTTCACCTGCAATCAATCATCCACAAATGATGAACGGTGTTGGCTTCCGAATTTCAATTAGCTAGAGTCCACTACCACACCACAAAACAATGCAAAAGCGATGCTTAGTGGCAGAGAACGCAGTGGTTAACTAATTTTGCGGTTTCTGAACGCTCAGATAACCACATCCGAATGGGCTTTTGTGGTGATCGATTAAATCGTACTCAAAATACGGAAAAAATAAGACAACGAAGCAAATGAACATACTAGTGATAAATAATTCTTTAGTTGTATTCATTTTATACATATTTAGAAGAATATAATAATTCTAAAACATTTTCTCTTTTACTTCTCTTTCTAGGTAAGTAATGAGAGCTGCGCTTAAAGTTTTTCTAGATGCAAAAGTCAGTGAGTATTTTGAAAATTTAAAGTAATTACCGTTTCTGTCTGCTAAACTGTACGTCACCAACTTGATATTGCACTTTAATCAACTCACGTCTATGTGCATACATCGTATGAACGCTGCCGATGGAAACACCTTCAGGTTTTATCCTACCAACTCACCTGTTGTTCGAAAGGAATGACGTGAAGGTTCAACACTTATTACTTTTGCAAAACACGCACACCTCACACGTCCATCGGAATGTGTTTCCTCATACCACAGCAGCAGCGTATATGACCCGCGTGTTCGTTAGCGCACGCATTGTTGTGCGAACCGTTCAACACACCCCAAATCGAGCAAGCCGTGGTTTCCTCCGACCCACGCCATTTTTGCGTTGGCATCCTGCCAATCCTGACCGCTGGCTGGTGTTGTTGTACGTTACTCCTTTCCGTTACAAACTTTGCTCGTTACAAACGGCTCGGTGTAGCTATGGCGCCGCGTAGGATAAAGTTTTAACTGGCAACCGCGAAAACAAGAGTGAAGCATTAAGCTAATTACAAACACAATCTCCTGTTCGTCGACACCAACACAAACGCATAAGCAGTACAAAACCGAAGCCAAATCTAAGCGGGCGGGTAGCATAATTGAGAAATATTTTGACGGGTTGCACATAACTTGCCCGAAAGTGTATTAAATGTGGCATAACGGGCATGCACACTCTGATAGGGATGCTTTCAATCCATCAGTCCACATCAGTCCCCAAGTAATTGGGGTAAATTAGCTTTTTTTTAGCCTCGTTTGATCCTTAAGTTTGGAGCAGAAAACAACACACACACAGAAAAAAAACCGAGAGTTGTGAGAATGACTCTTCGAGGCAATTGTCTCGAATCGTTTTCATCCTTTTTGTTTGTATTTGGGTTAAAAAAACACACAAACAAACACAATCAATCTGTGACAAAAAAGAGAATGGATAATGAACCAAAGAGAAAAATTGTTAAAGCGCAAAGATTTATAGTTAACTGTCCATTATGGCCGAAAGGGACCGTTTGCTGTTTTCCCATTTGGGTAGATAAAAGCATCCTCAGCTTTGCTGGTCTGGATCTCACGAGAGCAATATATTTATTTTCCAACCAACAGCTTCGCAATCCGTTTTGATAGCTTTATTGCACGTCATCATTATCGCCGAATGATTTATCTGTAATATGCTTACCCAACAAAATGCAAACATCAACCATTGCGTTAGCCCTCCGAGTGGAAGGGCTTTTTGTTTTGTACGCTTGAGTTTCATTAACCGTCAAATTTGAAGAAAAGAACAAATAAATCACTACTCAGCGAGCGGTTTCACAACCGATACGCTTTAAACACGAACGCAACTGTAAATGGATGTCCTTCGATCACGATGATGTTTCAGAAAACGTAAGAAAATGGTACGAATAAAGGCCGTCGTCCCAGTGAAGCGAACTTACCATTTTCCACCTCCAGCGGAAATGCACCGATCGTAAAACAAGCGGCCATGTGCCCGAAGGAATATTTGCTTCCGTTGAGCTTTTTTTTTATTCACTCTCAACACTCAAAGGAAACAGGCGACCACCGTATCGAGTTCCATTGCCCCTTGGGAAAACCCGTACCGAACCGGTGGCTCATAAAATGTTATTTCCTTTTCGTGTAGCTCCCGTCGATGGTACTTCTAGTTGCGAAAATGCAGGCCACCTCCTTTTTTGCTCTTGGGCAATGCGTGAAGGCATACTGACTGAAACCATTCCGGCCAGAGTAATGTGCTTTGCGTTCATTTTGTCCCCCGGTTCCGATGGAAGTTTCACCGGCATGTGGTTGCGGCCCGTTGAAAGCTTATTGGGAGTGTTTTTTTTTCTCTCCATCGGTTCAATCTCTATTCGATTCGCATGCGAAATTCATCAACTTCCATTGGCGTGCGAATGTCTGAGAAACGTGCAGATGACGTGACGTTTAGATGAAAACGAACGGAACGAAGCGTTTTCTCCCCGCCCGTCTTAAAAATGATAATGAGTGTGTGAAATGTTTGTCTTACGCTTCTCAAACACGCTGGCCAAAGGCTTACGAGTATTTCTTTCCTTAACGTTGCAGGCCGGTCATTGCATGGTTTGGGCTTTTAATTCTGCAAAAAGAAAAGGTCGGTTGCGGTCTAGCTCATCAGTTTGCGTAGACAGTGGCGATTAGTTCCTGGTTGAACCGTGCTTGAACCTGGGATTTTGGATCTTGTTATGAAATCCCGCTCGGAACACATGTGTCTGACGGATTTAGGCATCCGTCATTCATTGTTAGTTTAAGTGCCCAAACAAACAAAAAGGGGTTCTGATCGTGGGTTCTTATTTTAGAATTTCTACTCACATTTTTTATGGTGTCTGTTCTTAAAACTCACTAAAATTTCAACATCAAAAACTAGCGAAATTTAAAGCAGTTTCATTGCTTTTGGAAACATGTTTGAATAATCAGATATTAGAAATAATGTCGGAAATGTTTAAATCAACAGCTGTTATAATGTTTCTCGACGATTTCTTGACGTATGTTTGGTTTCGTTCTGAAATTAAATACAAAGTTCCCCAACTATTTTCAAGATGTTCTTATTTATAGAAATACGTTAAAAGTTGTTTTTTTCTAAGAAGACAATTCTTGTTAACTAAAAAAATTTAAACGAACATTAAGGAAGCGCTTCCTTCAATAAAAAGATTCTTTTCGACACAAATGAGTCTTAACTAACGTTTCTAAAATCATCATTTCGAATCATTTAAACAAATTCACAAATTTGTAGTAAATTTTTGAACAAATTGTGAGGAGACACTTTAAAAAATTCGTCACGAAACTAAAAATATTTGGAGCATCGTTAAAACACCAGTCAAAAATTTCAAACTCTTATTAACAAACTACCTAAGAACAAAACATATTAAAAAGTTCTATTGCGAATTAGTTTTTCTAAAACATAGTCATCGTTTTCCAACATTAAATAATTCATTCCAAGAATAAAACATTTGCTGCTGTTCGATTACGATCGATTTTCTCCGTGTAACAACATCTCCATCCTAGCGACACGAGTCTCCTGCCGGTGCACACTCTAGGCAAAGTATCTGAAACAGGCATCCTCAAGATTGATCATTACAATTAATGGGCTTTTCTCGTTAGCACCGTTGGGTGTAGCGACGTGCAATACAGTGAGTGTCCCCGTTCCAACCGGCCAGTATCCTCCGATGCCCCACCATGTACAATGATGGACGGTGAACAAGGTCAAGGCTTACCATGGGTACACGGCCATCGTCCGAACCGAACTTCCATTTTGCCTATGGTGGAAGTTTTGCCGGGGAAGCGGTGACAGCGTGTCGATTTTCCTCCGTACCTGACCGTAGGTACGAATACGAAGAAAACCAATCAGGGGAAAACTTTACGCGAAGCGTTATTATACAATATTAGAGCAAAAATGTTCGTAATTTGTTGCGTCCTAGCGTTGCCCCATGAAACGGCTGAAACTTTGTCCCACTTGCACGGGGTGGAAAGTTGCAGCCAAAGGCCATGGGAGATAAGGACCGGCAGTTCCAGAACCCGTAACCCCGTAGTTTGCTGTTGAGGTTGGGGAACTTGTAAGGTTTCCGCCACCATCTAGGTTGCTGCTTACTTTGGTGGATTTATGTTTTGCTTTCCGAAATACTACCATTCTTACATTTAATGGCGATAGACATGATGGTTCTGTTAAGAAGTGTTTTCATTTTTTTCTTCCGTGCGATTCCGCCACTTTCAATGCGAGATCTTATCGACTTAATGCGTTATTTGTAATAAAATTTGTATGTATAATAACTAACACGACAATGACGGGGGGGGGAACGTTCTTTTACGTGCCTTGCCAAATTGCATGTTAGTATATGTTTATTATTCTCTTTCTCTTGTGTCGCTTGACCAGAGTGATACACAAAGAACAGTTTCCTTACACAATGTCCTTCGTTGACCTAGACATGAGGGAACAACAAGCAAGCAAACACTTCATACAATGCACGCTAAACAATGCATACGATTTAAGTGGTCCACATGCCACATGGACGCAGGTGGTACGAGGGCAATAACTGCCGGAAGTGGCCCACAACCGTACCGACCAACCGGCCAACATTTTCGTAATCCCACTTCCTTCCGGGTGGCGCACGGGAAATCGCCGGAACCGAAACCCGCAGTGCCGTCCGGCGTTCGGCGGCCATCTTTCCACCTCCAATCAGTCCTAACGTCTATATATCCGCGCGACTTTCCCGGCCGCACGTCACAGAGGCAAAAATGTAGGTTAGTTCCTCACTTTAGCGCGGCATTTATTTACATATTATTAGTTCGTTCGGCTTGAAACGCTCGCCTTGTGTTGCCTTGAGCATTTGCTTGCCGTACTTCACCGTACAACAGCGACCTTTAGCCTCTTTAAGACACCTGCCTTCGTTTCCGAGAACGGCATGGTGGTTGTGTGCGCGAGTGTAAACAAATGCAAAAGAAAAACATTTCATGTTTTGTCATGTTTTGTCGCTTTACTGAACAGCGCCACTCTTTGCTTTTTTTCGTAACTTTGCTGACTATTCGTTGGTGGCTGTTTTGAGTGTAAACATGAAAAGTAATGCTCCTGCTCCGGGACGTGATCATCCTGTCCATCCATCCGCACTCGCGCGAACCGTCAATAAATCCAACAGATTCAAAACGCCATGTTTAGGTTGAAGTATCTTCAAATATGTTCAAAAGATGTGCCCAGCATTATACCGTTCACAGTGCTGAAAGTTCTCGCTCGTCAAAATCGACGGTTTCGCCTGACGGTAGGCCGAGGTAGCTTGATAATCAAAGTCTCCACCAAGGTATTTGGTTTTTATTTAATAGAATTTATTTACATATTTTACCTAGTCAAGCGTGTAATGCTCGCGCAACCCTTCCGGGGCGATAAGGAAACGAGAAAAACCGCATCGAAAGTATTTTAATGGTTTTTTACCACCACCACAAACCACCATAAAGGCGGATCGATAAAATGGTGAACTTTAATGTATGGCTGTGTTTATCGAAAAATTACTTGAAAATGTTTTACCTTCGGTAACGGCGGAAGAACTTTTTATCGAAGCGGAACTATCTAGAACAAGTTGTGTTGAAGGTACGAGAGAACCTTTACTGGTTAAAAAGAACTATAAATCGTTCTACTTTTACTCAACTTTTATGCTAATGATTCCTGTTTCATAGCTTGTGGTACCTTCTAAGTATGAAGGATATTTTAGCAATAGATAAAGGTAAATACAATAATGTGCGTTTATGTTCCAATGGTCTAAAAAAACGTTATAAATTAATTTTCCCAAAACCGCATGCAAACTTTTCAACTGGAACATTAATTCAACGTTAATAAAATTTTGATTTTCATTCTGAATAATTTATGAAACGCTTAACGTACGACCAAAAACCCATAAACACCGTATTATTTTCCTTCCCAACATTTGATTTCCACCGGCCCTAATGAACCGTTGACATGAAAGATACACCAAAGTCAACTTTACCCATGTCTCCCAGCGCATATCGAGCGGTGCATTCAATCCCCAGCTGCACAATAAAACCCCATGCTACTGGGGACAGTTGCTCCATCGCTTATCTTTCCACCCTTTAACCAGCCCCTAGGCTGGAAACACCCGATGCAAGATCATTAGTGATGAAGCAGGCAGAGTTGGGAAAAAAGGGGCTTTGCTTTATTTATTTTTCCCTTTGATGAGGCGTATTTTTGTGACAGACAACAACGCCCATAACTGCCCGGTAGAGCTCATAAATTTAACCATCATCAGCAGCCGACTGTCTGAATGAATGCCTCCTCGATCACGCCGCGTTGTGCCGTCCCTTTTGCGGTGTAGCGCGACGCGGTCGTCGATTGTTTCATCACAATGATTAATTGCTCGAACGTGACCATCGGAACATCGGAACCGGTTGCCGGTCGAAACTGACGTCTCGGCAAACAACTCTTGCCCGGTGGGGCGTACAATCGTTTGTCGAAATAAATGAGATGGTTAATTGGAGGCTTGTCTGGTTCGCATCTTTTGCCAGTTTTCCAGCACATTATCATGCTATTCTGGGATGGATTCTTAATGGGTGGATGGTGGAGGAATTGAATTACAAAATCTATATAAATTTGGTATGGTTTTAGGAGTTATGAGCAGAGTTCTTTAGTGCACTGTATGTCATTGCTAAATGTGTAAATTTCTTTTTTGAAACATTTATGGTGATAATTGTTTAATTACATATGAAAGTAAGACCTAATGTGTTTCATAAAGTGACACAGCTTTATAGCATAGCATATCATTATAATTTTCTAGCACATATACAGTCCTTCTCTTCTTCTTCTTCTTCTTCTTCTTCTTCTTTCGTGGCCTAACGACCTGTTATGTCATGCCTGCCATTTCTGGCTTACTAGACTTATTGTTACCGCATAGTTGGTTAGTCAGCCCTCACTATGGGTGAACGGCCCAGATGAGACTTGAACCCCGGTCCTGCCGTGTGAAGACCGGCGCCGCTGTCGCATCTACCACCGGGCCGCCCCATGTTTGTGATGTTATATCAAGTATAGATATTTTGATTGTGACAAGTAATGGTAGAAGTTTGCATAAATTAATAAAATACATTATTAAAAGGCGTGTTTTATTATTTATAATGATTTACTAGAACAACACTTTAAGCTGTCTTTGCTAGTTTCTAATTTTATTCTTTAAAAAACAGGTGTTCATTTAGTTCTGTTAAGGCATAAAAAAGCCTTTTCAAACCTAATTAAAACGCATAAATTATCCCCAGTGTGTCTCCATACAAACACCTGTGGTGGTCCTGTAGCTCTATCGGTTCTGCACATCAATTCACTGCACACATACATATGTGGTATTACTGACACAGCATCTATTAAAGACAGCAGTACCCAAACAAAAAACGTCTATCCCATCTTCCAACGTAAAATGATATTGATCCAACCCACCCCAATAATATGTTACTGACACGCGTGTGTGTGTGTGTGTGCGTGTATGTGGCTGTAGGGGCGTCGTGGTGAAGTGGCATCTTTTTCACCTTTCACCTGCTTCCAAATACCTGCCACCAAAAAGGTTCCCTCCCGACCGGTCTGCACCTTCGTTAGCACAGACAAATGGTTCTAAATGGACGATAAAGCCGTCGCCTTCGCTGTCAAGCTAAGGTAAACATTTCACCTTTCTCTCGCAGCCCAAGAAACAGCAGAACCACTTTTGCGAAAAAAAAGAAGCCGTTCCATCGCAAACCACCTAACGAAGCATTCCGTCCCCCAAAACGGCGTCCCGTTTTTCGTGCGATCGAAGATGATGTGATTTCGTTTGCGGCTATTAGTGTCCAATTTTGAGGAAATTTGCGTTTGTTTGCATACTGGACCGGAATGTGATAGCTGGAAGCTTGGGAGCGCTAAAGCTTGACACAAAATGGAACAGCTGCACAAAAGCTTATCCCTTGCTTAAGCGATGTGTTTCCTTTTTTTCTTTTGGCGAATGAAGAAAGGATATTGTTAGCTTCAGCTGACTGGCCTATTTCTCGCAACAAGGGTCACGCCGCTTGCTGACTTCAAGAAATTAATCCTATTTCATCAAATTAAATGAAGTATCGCTGTTGGACGCAACAACGTTCAACACAAGGGATACAAACGATAAGATGCTTGGTACCGGCGAACCTTAAACGAAGACCAGCCAGAGAAGCCTGCTCCAGCCGACAACAACAACGGGAAAAGGAAAAGAAAAGTCCGTTCCATTTGCTTCCTTTTGAATTTTTAATCGACCGCGCGGTTTAAGGCCCCCTCCCCCCGAATTGGCAGGATATTGAAGGCAACAGCTTCTTAATTTTCGCACCATTTAAATTCAATCGTTTCGAACAAATTTTCTTGATACTTCCGGCACTATCGGTTTCTGCCCCGATGTTTTCGAGGCTACGTTAATGGAAGGTGTTTTTATTAGAAAATTTCAATGCCAAAAAAAAATAATTGAAATTGGATTCTGGCGGCGTTTTGCGATGGTCTAAACTGGCCCTTGAAACCTAAATAGGGGTCGAAACGAACTGGCCAATCAACGAACTGCCATCATTTTAATGATCCAAACAGATTTTAAAGTGGTTTTACAAAGAACCGCTTGCTTCCTGCAGACACTTCTACTAGTACTCCAATTCTTTGGGTGGCTTTCTAGGGGAGAGCTTTTTTTTAACTCGGAGCGGGATTACAAACAAACAAACAAGCTAAAAAGAACAGCTTTGTATTTTTTCTTTACGAGATTTCCTCTACGTTATTCTTTGGTTAGACAATTTGTACAAAACGAAAGAGCAAACAACAACGCCAACTCTCAGCCGGTAGAAAAGCAATAGAAGTCAAACGATGCAAACGAGCCGCTGAATTTAAAGTGTTTTCCCTACCTTGTTCTGCCAGCAGTTTCAAAACCCAACGTCAAGCTTTTCCGCATGGTCACCTCTTCGCCACGTAGACCGAAAGAAGCGTTGCAACTTGCTGAAGATTAACCGTGAAGATTAGACCAACCTCTTTACTCGTGTATTGTTTTTTGTTGGCCGTTGTTTTATTTGCTTTGCTTTCCGTTCTATTATTTTGAAGTGGTTTAAGGAAATCCTACACCCGAAGGGATTACACTACCATTGCCCTCCCACCCAAACGGTTCGGCATCGACCGAAACAAATAGGATCTCCAACAACCAAATCATTCTGAAACGTTAATACAACTGGGGGAAAAGTGGACTCTCTCCCCCACTTTTATCGTTCCGTTCGGCTCCCATTCGCAACGGTACGTGCCACACGATGTGCATTCGAACAGCGGACATCCGCTCCGTAGAAACTGGCCCACATTGAAAGCATCGAACGAAAGCGGCACAGAAGATAAAATGGCAACGTACGTGCCATTGGGTGCAATAATTTTCCCTGCCTTCCGTGATTTCGATGCCATACGCAGGACACGCCGGCCTTGAGTTTCTTGGGGCCACATGGCCACATCGAAAGTTCACGACGAAACCATTCGCATGTTTCCTTCGACCGGGGTGAAAGTGGTCCGATATGGTGCCCGAAAATGTGCTGTGAACATAAAAGCATTTGTCCGTTGATTTCGTAGCTTTTCCGGCATGTGTGTATGTGTGCGAAGTATTTGTAATGAAAGTGAACCGGCCAGAAGAGTAATCAAAGTTTTGTTTTTTTTTTCATGCTGGAAACTGCTACAAAAATGGTGACAAGTGGGCTTGAAACTGTGAATAACACTAACCCACGGGGGACGGGCATAGGGTTGTAAAATGCATTTATAACTTTTCGACGTGACTGTTGGAATTTGTTTCGGTAGACTGGTCAGGACTGTTGGCATTTTAGTTTGTGGCTGTATGATTTGTCGCGCGGAATTGCTATCGATAGTAGCTACAGTTTCTGTTTGTTTTCTGGTCAATAAAATTATTGGAAAAATGCATTAAACTTTTAATCAACTACAAATACTGGAACTTTAGAAGTAGACTGCTTTCTCCAATATTATTATCACTTAATGATAGCAGGGATTAAGGAATGTTGTTAAAATAGTTTTCAAGGAGTAATAAAATATTTGTGTAACACCTTGGGGTAGATAACATTTTTAGATCACTACGTTGTAACTGTGTCTAAAGCGTTCCGGTTATTAGGATTTGTTTTACGCATAGGCCAAGATTTTAACGACTGCTACAGCTTAAAATCTCTTTTTTTAACAATAGTTAGACCGACACTTCAATTCGCCAGTATTCGCCAGGACTCCATCACAGCAATATCGTATCGACAGACTAGAATCCATACACAAAAAATGTACTCGCGCCCTATTTAACCTTCTGCCGTGGTCTCGTTAGGCATCGTACCTTTTCTATTATGCTATGTGCTTTCCATTAGGACTGCAATCTCTTCAACACAGAAGAATGACAACTCAGATTAATCGACGCCCCGTAGATTCTTGGGAAATTCAATTATCAGGCTCCTAGCCGGTACTTAAGGCCCCCCGACCATTTTTCTATAAAGAATTTAGATTAACAGAATTTTTATGCGATTGAACCTCTTCTCAAACTTATTCAAGCGTACAACAGTATCAATCACTCCGTCGATTCCAGTATCAGGGTCAGTAATCAGTAAAACAATTCTGTGTGGCATCTTCTTAAACGAAATAGTTCTACTTTTTGTTTCTACTTTTTGTATATTGTTATAAAGGCCGCATCAGGCCAGAAAACTTTTTCTGCGAATACATAAAATCTCCATTTTACAATGGCTATTGAAATCGTCACAGCTTTGATTTACTCATGTTTTTTTGTTTACCAAATGCATCATAATAAGGGAAAGTTTATTTAACAAAATATTCAGCCATCTAAAATTACCTACATAAAACAATAAATACTTTGAGACAAAGACACCTAAGTCTTAATTTGAATAAAAACTAAACGCTTTACCACAGATTGAAATTTACAATGAATAAATTAATAACAGCAATTAACAGAAAAGTACCGCCAAAAGAACAGCCTTAAAAAGTTTAAAACATTGATTAATAATCAAGCAGACATTTGCTTCAAATGTTAAAACGAAATTCTTTGAGAGCCAACATGCAGAAGATGTTTTTTGTCGGCTATAAAGAGAACATAGACTCCATCTTTTTGGTTGAAATGTTTAGGAAATGGTTCTCTTAGGATTTTCATTACAAACCCGATAAAATGATCATTAAAATATCTGGCATTAGTTGAAAAAACTGAGCTAGTATAGTCTCTTGATATTTTTAATAAACGAACGTTTTATGGATAGTTGACGATAACATCATCCTTAGTTCATTAGGTTCAAGCAAAACACAATTACTGTTTTCCATTTTTATTAGTTAACTAGAATGATTGTTTATTTCTTGTTTATTTGTCATGTCCCTTGTTTTTAAGTTCCAATGTCTAATTTCCATGGTCAACCAAAGTGATGACCGTGTACCGGAAAAAAACTACATGCAAATTAAATTTGTCCCACTTGCGGGACAAGCTTTACGCTTTCCAATTCCCACAGCTTTTCCCGCACAACCCTTCTAAGCCCTCGGTTGGCCACCACATACCACCGCTCCTTATAATCAGATTACACATTTCATCGTTCGGATTGTAATTGAGAACGAAAACGCACCCAAGAAAGTGCACCCACCGCCACCGGCTGGGCACTACGGAAATACAAAGCGTGCCCACGTAGGCTGTGTCCCTGACCCGGAAAACGGAAATGTCTCTGCCAAAGGATTACACCATTTTTTGTCCCTTCGCCCGGTGTGGGCGGGGTCACCGTATGGGCAGCGGGCCAACATATTGCATTTGGAGAAAGTGCGAACGACACACCGTACTGTCACGTTACAACACAACGCTCATTACAACGCTACAAGCAGCATTTAGAGTAGTGCCCGTAGAGCGTCGTGGGTCGCAAGCTGTAGCAAAACGCAGAACAAACATCAATCATAGCGCTGCAAAACAACAAACAAACTAACAACTAGCTCGGATCATTCTAATCATTCATCGATCGCGTGCTGCATGCAATGTGTCTCCGATGGCAGTTCTGGCTGGGTGTGAGCAGGGCCAAGCAACACACACACACATCCTCTTTAAAGCCGGAACGGAAATCCGGAACAAATCAACAAGCGGCCCCACTAGCTCCACACAATATTCATTCATCCGATGGTGACGATAATTAACCGCAGCCTGGAACCGTGCTATAATTAGCTGTAATTATTAGCCACTTTTTTGTTTTCGCTTCGATTCGATTTCCGTTCCCTGACTGGCAGGTGACTAATGGAGGGTGAGGGTTTTTTCAGGGATTGCATTAACAAAATGGCAGGATCGGCAAGCTTCTTTTACATACGGGTAGCTAAATTCAGGGAAATATATCACCGCGACAACCGATACTACCTGCTGCTACCGTCCGAAGCGAAGACCGAACTTTTGACAAGTAAAATTTGACTTCCCGTACCGCTTCCGGGATGGTGTCCTATTTCGAAACGTCGTATCGATCGAAACTTTTGCCAACAGCTCCTACAGGACCCAAACACCCGTCTCCTCGAGGAAAAACGATCATTTTTTATGATAAACTTACCAGCACTCGAACTCAGGATTGAATAGGCAGCACGATTCCATTCGATAGCGTATCGTGAATATTGAGCTACCGGATCAGTTCCGCCGGTGAATCCATTTTGTGATAAACCAAATAAGAACCGTCGCACGGGCAAAGTTTGGGCAATTCGATTCTGTTTCGACACGGGTCATCTGCTGCTACCGTTGCACGGGATGGGAACACCCATGGGAAAACGAGAAACGTTCGGGCCAATAATGACATTCAGCAGACCGAAAACGAGCTTCGATGAACCCGGGCACAATGATGAGATTGAACCAAATCGAGACGGGTTTCTGTTTTTTCGCCATTTTCCACTCACGCGGTGGAACGTTTGCCGGGCCCGGAACGCGCGCGCAAGCCTTCGCTGCAAAGCAATGAAGCAGCAACCGTAGCAGCAAGTGGAACGATTTCTAATAATGACCAGAGTCGTTCGGTTGAAATGGTTTGCAGCAGCAAGAATTTTGGAGAGTCCCGATTGTTCCATGTACGAAACTGCGATATTTGGGTATGTGTCGCGTCATTTACATTACGTTTAAGTGTCAAAGAAAATGGAACCGGTGTATGTGTAATCGAATTCGGTTAAAGCGTGAAGACGAGTGTATTAACAACATCAAGTGTAAATATTTGATTCAATTCGTTTTTAACTGGATAACAAAATTTCATAATTTACAGACAGTAAAGTATGTCCTTTAGATGAAGAAAGGCTTTTTTATTAGGAGGATATATTGTCCAGAAATATGCTACATGTCTATAAAATTATGTAAACGTATTAAACGTTATTTACATTTAAAGGTAATGCATAATGTTGCAAACAAATAATGAACTTATTATTAATGAACAATAATGAACAAAATTGCATAGAGCGCTTTTGTTTAATAGACTCACAAGAACATTTTAAACTAAACATGGTTTTGGTGGTTTTTAAGCTTGAACGGCTCAGTTTTCATTAGGAAAAATTATAGCGAGCTTGAACTTCAATGATGGAGTATTACATGCACCAACAAGTTCAATTATTGAAAAAGGTTTTTAATATTTTAATACAGTACTGGACAAAAGTACGCATCTGCTATATTTATAAACACAATTATTTTATTTAACAGCTATGAAAGATACCACTTCGGTATCTTTGGATGAAAATTACAATAACATATATATTTTCGGAATACGGACTGATTGGAGCTTCGAAAGCAAATTTTATTTTAAAAATCAAGGTTTATTGGCTGATTCATCGTTTTTCGATAGACAAAATAAAGTACGCACTTCAAGAATTCATGGTTTTAATTTATTATTTCTAAAGTCAATACTTAGGATTACCACCTCGCACTTCAATAACAACTTGCAAGTGCCGTTTAATACTTTCAACGAGGTTTTGGAAGTCTTGAGGGTTAAGGGGAAAACCTGGTTGAATAGGTTTTATCCAGATCGTCAAATAGTTTTTCACGTAATCTTTTTCAACGTTTTGGTCCAGAATAGACCATAAACTATCAATGTGATTAAAGTGCTTACTTCGTGGGGGCCATTCCAAAAGTTTAATGCGTGATACACGGATATAGGCGGTGGTTTTGTGGGTGGAGTGCTTGGGATTGTTATCTTGTTAGAACATCGTTTTTTTTTTTGCAACCCAGGTTTACGTGCCGATTCTTAAGATTTCTTTTTTGAATGCTGATATAAGTACCGGGAGTCATTATTCCATCAATTTTGTCAAGATTTCTGACCCGCAGACCACGCAAAACATCCCCACACCATGATACTACCACCTCCGTGCTTCACTGTTTGTTGAACATTTTTATCGGTCAGTATTTTTTCGGGTTTTGTCCAAATACGTGCCCGCTGTTTTCGCCCAACGAGCTGAAACTTGCTGTCATTATTCCAGAGAACTTGTTTCCAGAAGTCCAATGGCTTTTCTATGTCCAGAAGGAACAAAGTTTAGACGCTTGATCCTACAAATATCATCATTAGTTATTAGTCATTAGTGATTAGTATCAAATAAATGATAGCAACATAACTAACAAATCTTATTTACAGCAAACAAGTTTTAAGACGATTCCGTGCAGTTTGAGGGGTAGGAACACTTTATTTTTGACACTGCGTACTGTATTTTGTCCATATGAAAAATGACTTATGCTGGTATTAAATCAAACTTTGAAAACTATATGCAACATACCGATGTTCCTTTTAGTTATCCATTTTTAACATGAAAAATGATACAATTTGCAATTGCCATACAAAGCGTACTAAAATATCTAATGCAGAGAAAGTTACAGCAATGTAAATATAATAACACCAAGTGCGTACTTTTTTTGGCCAGAACTATATGATTAATTGAAAGATTAGATAATGGAGATCGGCCTACCATACCGTAAAATGCTACAATGTTTGTGAGGTATTTTCATGAAAGTATGTCAACCAATACTAGAGTGACAGAAACTGATATTAATTCATTTAAAAAACGAGATATCCAGTCTTAGGCGAAGAAAATCATCATTAAAGTCAAAAAAATGTGTTCGAGATGTCCGGATTTCGGACTTAGTCACTAGCATGCAATTTAATTGAAAGAATATTGCCCTGTCTGACCAGACCGGAATCGATCATCTACCGTTTAAAGGTTAAAGTTGTTGCGAAACAAACGCATCACCGTCTCAAATCATCCACGTTTGCTTTTTCCCACTTTTCCCTTGGGGCCTACAGCAGTTCATTAGCGGAACGATCGACTCAAGCTTTTATTAACCACCGATGATTAATGAGATTACTGCCCGTGGGCTATCTTCGGTTCAATTATCTGCCGTCCAAAAACTGCTTGCCAATCCGGCTTAGTGGCCCACGCCATCTCGGCAGCGGAAACTGTCCCCTGTGATGATACACACAGCGTCTGCAAATAAATGTTGGTTGTGTAGCTGGTGCTGCTACTTGCTATATTGTCTTTCCTTTCACTTGTCCCACGTAAATTAATCCCAATCTTACGGGTATTAGCGACGAAAATGAACAAACAAACAACGGATTGTCCGCAAAATCGTGCAAAGCATTTAGAGGTTCGGTGTTTTTACGCCTTTCTCCGTACTGACTCACCGATGCCAGATAACGAAGCGACGGGGCAGGCTAACATTGTGGCCGAGGTCTTACCGTTTCTCGCTTGGTGGCTTTTCGTTTTTTGTTTTCATGCTTCCCTTTACTTGCTCGTTAGTATTTCAGTCCCTTCTCAAAACATGCCATGGTATCATAAATTTCCCTTCAAGCAGCAGCAGCACCACTTTGACTAAGACCGTTTCCACCTTAGTTTTTTTTTGTTCGTCAGTCCTGAAAACCTTGTCTTGACCTTCCGCATCGCGTTCAGCAATCCAGAGTCTTTGTGGTTGCTTAGCGTGTTGTTGCTTTTTTGTCTTCTTGAAGCGTTTTTTTTTTTCGCACTTGTCTGTTTTCGTACATGAGCCACTGTTTTCTAAAGGGGACTTTGGGTATTTTTATTTTCGTGCTTTGCTTTGCTTGGTGTATGCCTCAACCCCCGTCCAGGTCGTCCTAGATGGGTTTCTTTCCGCTTTGTAATCATATTAAATGAAATAATAAATTAAGATAAGTTGCAGCCCAAAGGTTACCTTTTGCAACGCTGCCAGTCTTATCCACTCCTTCATCCTGAATGAATGTTGTTTTGCAGTGTGAAGTACCCAGGTTCGTAACCTCATCGTTTTGCTTGCAGAGCAGAGAAAAATGTGAGTTTAAATGTGAAACGCTTCATAATAGTAGAATGGCCACAGGTTAAAGGGTATGTCATGTCACGGCAAACTGCTTCTTCTAGCTTTCATTTCATCGTTCGAGGAAGCCTATTTGTTTACGCTTTGCTTCAGAAATTATGAGTTCTCACTTCATTTTCCACCAGCTATTTTGTGAGAAGCATTATACGATACGAAGAATTTTTGTTTGTATTTCTACCAAATGAAAGCAATTTCCTTTTTTTCATCATTCTTTACAAACTATAAAGTTGGTGTGCACACTTTCTTTGTGCTTGGTGTCTATCTACTTCACCAAACTTCTGGTAGAATTTATTTCCTCAAGCTTGCGGCTTTTACGTACAAGACGATAGATCGGGTCAAATGCAGGATGGTGCTGGGATGTGGTCACGGGATAAGAGCATCCAAACAGCCACCGTTGAAGAAAGTTGAAGCTTCCAGAATCTGTGAAAAAGGTACGGGAAGTACTGGAACGCTGTTAAAACAAAAAGAAAAACACCTCATCCGACACCTGTCTGATGTTTTGCTATAATTTATGGACTTGAAAATTCATTCTACGCCCAAAAACCGTTCGGGATGATAGCACCAGCGTCTGACTCTCAAACTATCTCGCGAGTGTTCGCTTAAGTCCACCCGACCGACCGTACAATGTTTTCCACCCAGGTGCTTACAAGCTTTCTGAGCCTGCAGGATGGAATTTCAATGCGCGTTAGGAGTTTGGTGGACTGCTGTTAAGTCGCTAAAAGTCGTTGAAAGATTTGCAAGCAGAAATAACTTATTTAGTGAGGAGACGTGGTGTTGGTGTGCTTAAGTGAACTTCCACTGTCAGTTAGTGGTGCATTAATTATGTTTTGCTACAGTCATTTAGTGTGGCAGTATCCGATGAAGTCTTTCTGTACGTGGAATGGTGTTAATGTGCTGTGCAAAGAGTTGTTTTCCCATTCATTACTATGCTGAAGAGTAAGAAAAAAGTAATTTCAGATAGTGTATTGAAGCAACGATATTCTAGGAAAACCCTTAACAATCTTCTACATACCTTCATTTCCCAACCTCTCACACCACATTCATCGGGAAATCGAAAAACTTTTCTCATTGATTGAAATTTAATTCATCATGAAGCTCCGCCAGTCTCAAGCCGAAAAAAACTTTGTCCCATCGATTCGTGCTAATCTCATTAACATACCAAAACCTCAAAACCACTCCAACAGCTACTGATGTGTAGCGAACCGTTTCACAACAGCAACAAACCGGGAAACACTTCCCAACCCATCCTGGTAGTAATGGGATTCGTTATTGTCCTACTTAAAAATTGTCCTCCGAACCGGAAGCACAATAAAAAGTGGCGCCCGGTGCGGTCGTCATCCCATCCCACCTCACCACATAAACAACGCAAATCTTCGCCCAACGATCAGCATTATAAATTTATTGGTCACGGTACTGCCGTTTTATGCTGTCGGTTAGCATTTTTGCCACGTCGACACTTTCGGGGTGCACATTGGGCGCCCGAGGGTACTACACTTTGCCGTCGTACCACCAACCACACAAAGTGCACCGACGTTTCTCATTTAGGTGTGTCGGCTAATGGCTTTATCAAGATGATGCCAAAGCTCTACGGTAATGCGAAGCATTCCACAACTTTTCTTTGCCGGGTTTTGTTCATTTACTTCGAGATGATCTTTCTCGAACGTGCGCTACATTACGCAGAGTGATTAGAAATGATAAATGTACCGGTTTGGAGTGGAAAACTGATCGAGGGTCATGGGGGAACTGTGGTTAGCTAGCAGGGAATCTGTACGCTAATGGTTGTTTTGTTCTGGAATTTGTAAACTACAACTAATTGCTGACTTTTTTTACAGTTGATTACACTAGCTGCATTGTTCTGGTAGGGCATAAGTACAACAAGGAGGTTAGACTAATGCATTATTCCCTTTTTGGTTGTCTAATGATCCTTTCCTGGAACAACTCGTACAATGGGGGACACATTTGTCCTGTGTTCATTTATATTTCAGAAGCTGATTCCTGTTAAATGTAAACAGAAGGAATGATGTAGTGCTTTCATTAAGCAGACTCAATATTTTAAACATTTCCAGATCGAAATCGCACGATATGTTCCTTTTCTGTAAGACGCTCTTTTTTTTCTAACTATCAACTTTGAAAGATGTTCAACAATTTTTTCCACCCAGTTTAAGTACTTTAATCCTCCTACAATATCACAAAAAGTAATACATTTTCCTACAGCCTGCATGTCTTCTTCTCAGCATAAAAAAACATGGTTCTTCATACATACTTCCTTGTGCCGTTAGCCAAACGTACAGGAGATGATAGCTCCATTGGAGATAATAATTCCCTCATCGTCCCAAGATGCTCGATACGGTTGCCATAAACCATCTTTTATGTCTCTATTTTGCACCTTGTGCTATCCGTATTACGTTCGAATACGGTCCGCCCTTACAACACAGGATCAGCAGCGTGATGGATTCCATTGCTCCTCAAGCATCATTGAAGCTTACTTTGTATTGCGCACACAAAGTTGTTTGGTATAACGCTTGTTCGAAGAGCTCATATGGGAGTGCGCTTTTCGTTTGAGCTGAGGATAAACAGACCCAACTGCGAGTTTTTAATTTTCCCGTATGCTGGGAAAGTTTGTGTTGCAGTCGTTAATAGTTATAGGGACAATTCAGAATCGTCATGGTTGTCTTTATCTGCAACTATTTAGATGCAATGCATTTGATTTAAAGTAACTCGTTACTTCTTTAACAAGTTTATAATTAATCAGTTTCACATCAGCTGTAACCAACTTCGAAACGCTATACAGACACATTATCGTCTAATGAATATTACGAACTCATCAAACAGAAATTAAAGAGAATTTTTGCAGAATTAATTGTTCGTAAATGCTTAACCACACCATTAGTGGTGTACGAAATCGTAAATACAGACTAACGCATGCATTTTCCTGCAATACAGACACGCAATGGCGAACTGTTTCACCATCAAATCCGAATGCTACACTAAGCATGCCAACCGCAGCTGCTTCGGTTTCGGTGGTATTTAGCCGGATATCGTCAACGCGTTGGCTTCATCATCATCATCATCATCATCATCATCATCATCATCCATCAACCAAACCGGGCGAGCTCCGGAAAACGTCACGCTCCGTACGCTAATGTTACTAGTGCGTTGTTTATGGACCACACCGATAGACGGATCTGTTTAAATATGCAATGCCAGTTCCGGCGAAGGTAACGATTCAACCACACCAACAGCATTCATTCGCCCGCATCATCATCAACATCATCATGGTGGTTGCTTCCTGATTTCTGCCTTCCGGCTTGCTTAACACCCCTGCATGTGTCGATCTGTATGTCCGTACCGTCGGCAGGCGCACGATACCTTTTGACAACTTGAAGACACATCACGTCCGACATCTGTAACAAAGCACGCAGCTTGGGTGTTGCTTGTTTACAGTGCAACAACTCCAAACACTGGCTTAGTACCATCTCCCAGTCGACTGGTCCGGTAACCTTCAACCGGCTGGATTTACTGTCCCAAATCTTAGACTGTAGAAAACATTGACGGATAGTGATTTCTCGCAGATCTCACAGCACTGTTTTACCGGTTTAAAGCTACATGAACCAAAACTTTTACAATTTTATTTGATTTGCCTGAAAGGCACACAGCACTGACAAGCAGAGAGAAGTTTTGACCGACTCGTCAAGGGTGAAAGACCCATTTGCCTGGCCCTTTAAAGGTGAGCTTGTGGCTTATTTCTCACCCTCCCTCCACTCGATGCCATTGGCGTAAGGACAAAGATTACATTGTTTCGACCTTACCCACGGCCAGGATAAGGCTGAAACTTTTCAACAAACAAGGCACACTACCTAAATAAAACACTCAACCAGCAACCATGGCTGTGGTCTATTTGTCTCCGGTGTGTTCGCTTTTTTTGTCTATATTTGCAACCTGCCGGAGACCCAAGTTGCAAATCCGCCGTTTCATAATTTATTTTGTGGCGTAAAACTTTGCATGCCTTCGTGATTTGATTGTGCGCTAACTTTACTCTTATCTCATCACCTCCGGAGCTTGTGGGGAAGGTTATGTTTGGCGCCTAAACCCTGAAATTGGTTTATCCTTTTTGCTACAAGCAAGGTGTTTTGAAGATATTCTAGCGAAAATCGAGTATTAGAAGGTCTTACTTGTGGTAGACGTTATTTAAGTAATATTTTTATATACTTTCAAAACCATAAACTACATCACAATTATATCACGCAAGCAATAGAAGCTTTATTTGGCAAACCATTCATCAAACAAATGGGAATCTAACTTGTCACAAGCATTGGTTTTAAATTATAATGCTATGAATAATAGATTCGCTAGTCCGCAACCGGCACTAACTATGTGTCATATTGTGCATCGCTCGAGATATCTGTTTGACATATTGTAGCACGAGTAATTAAATTCTCACCAATCTTTGACATTTCATTTATTTATTCCCTTATTTTCTCTCTCTCTCTCTTTCACCGTTTCCACAGGAAAGTTATCCAACTCGTGATCATTGAGGAGGGCAGCTACGAGAAGGATGTCCTGCTGTACGTCAACCTGGGTGAACCGCAACAAATCGGAGGTAAATGGGTCGTATCTCGATTCTCAGCTCAGCATCGGTTTTTGTCTTCTGGTCTTCTGTGCGACATTTTCGTTCTCTCCCTTCGCTTCACACACGACTCGTTTCGATCTGAAATTGTTTTTCTCGCTTTTCTCTGTACAACTCGGTTGTCTCATTTCTTCTTCCGTCTCCAAAACGCTCTTCATTTCACTATTGAAATGTTTTATTCTTTTGTTTATTTTTCCACGCTGTCGGTAGGATTGTTCTGTTGCTAGGTATCGTACCACTGCGGGCTAGTGTATTTGGAATCAAATTAGAGTCCGCGTTCTTTCGTCGTCCTTGATCTCGCTTACCTCTGCCGGTAGTTACGATCGGAGGATGTTGGCTTCAATCAGAACATACTCTATTAGAAGGCATCGTGCTTTGCTGTTTTACCAAAAATCACTCGTTTGTACGTATAAAACCGATTTCATTTCAAATCCCCACCAGCTCGACCAGCTCTGTCACTGAGAACACAGCTGGTCCAATGAAAGATCAATTCCAGCGAAAGTGCTTGCGGAATTATTACAGACATCGAACAAGATTTCCATTTCGGAAGGTTGGGTTTCGGAAGATATGACTGGTGGCAGTCCGCCAGGAGCCACCCGAAACATTCGTATGGTAAAGCTGCTGAGATGGTGCTTTTGCGCCACGACTGACGACTTGCCGTCTGACTTGCTGATTTTATTCGCATACTGTCCCAAGAGTGCCCGCCGTATACCGTACGGGCAGCACTTTACAGTGTTTGACATGTCGTATCTCACACACCACGGCCATCCTGGTCGAACGTTTTGCTATGAATATATTATCCCGTGCGCGCTGGAAAGGATTTTGTCTCGCATGTGGGACGAGACGTTTGACGTGTCTCGTCCCTAAACCGGGACGGATCTTTGTGTACCTGTCGGTACGGTACACTGGACAAACATCCATACTGTCATCTATTCACCGTTCGTTAGTCAACACAAAAGAAACAACACCTCGTCCTTGCACGGTACACCGCGGGACACACAACTCTCCCGTACCAACAAACCCAGCTCCTTCAGATAAGAGAGCACACCGTGCACAGAATGTTAATTTTTCCCATTTCCACACCTCAATCCTTGGCGAGGTTTCGCTGGCAAATGGAACGTTCCGGTGTGACATAGCTGAGATATACTTCATCTCCTGCCGTTCAGCTGTTTCACGATCTTCCGAACACCGAACCGTACCGAACCATGTATGAAGACAACTTCATTAATCCCAGGTACACCTAGGGCATGAAGGAGAATACCCGGGAAAGAAAACTGATTCCACGCCCGAAAGCGACTTGATTGGATTGAACAATAGCATCGGAAGGTGTCCTTCCAGCCGGTTTACTATCAATTTTAACACCCAGGTGCAATTTGACCATCAAGGATGATGATATAACCGTCATATATTTGGCATGTGCTGTGTGCTTGCTTGGAAGATGTGGTTTAACATTACGGTTCATTCTGCATTGAAAATGTTACGGACAATTTGGACTGTCATATACTTATGATGTTCGGAAAAGGATATTTCGCATGAATGTTTCCCAATTGAGACAATCATTTTCTTTCCACGATCAATTTGATTTTATATAAATTCCGAACGGAACATCAATCTTGTTCCCTTCGCCGTGAGAGGAAACAATTGAATTATTGTTCAGTGCAATGGTAAACAAAGTGTACTTTTATTATTTTTAACTTCACCCACTGCCATACAATCATTAAACCACCCACTAGCGCTCTGCCTCTCACTGATTACACTCGCCTTTTAATCCCCCAGTCGAACGTCGAATCGATGATCGTGGAAAAGATAAACATCCCATAACTCTTCCACTATCAAATATGCAATCTTTGCTCGCTTTCCGTGCCCATTCCAAGACGCACCCATTTGGTGGATGGGTTTTCGGGTGGGTTTGTGGGAAAATTCACATTCAACGTGTACACATTAAATCTTCGATTGCACGATGCCCAGAAGGCTGGTGGGGTGTGGATATTGTGAAAATAATCACTTCATAAAATTTTTTCAACACCAATCTAAACAAACACCGTCAATGGTGTTGGTTTCAGCCGAGAATGGTAGATGTAATGCGAGTTTTCTTCGGAGCTGGGTCTAGCGCTTTGAGCGCTAGATCGGTGTTGGATGAGCAAGAGATTGTCCGATCGATGCTGGGTGATGCATCGCCATCACCAATGTGTTTATTTTCTTTTTTATCGATCTAAGTGATAGTTACGGGTGATAAATTTTAACCGCAAACGAATCATAGTGTTTTTTTTTGTTTGGAAAGGAGTGATGATCTACCAAACCAACAATGTGGCTAGTTCTCAGAAACAGATTGTTGTATTATTCATTCATGAATCATGTTTTTAAATTCAAAATTTGTCTGAGTTGACATCATAAACTACGTTTGAAGAGAAGCTATTTCAATCAATGTTTGAAACATCTTTTAAATACTTTTAACGTTTGAAGCACTAATTAATGATAAATACTAAATTAAATATTTGGGCAAAAATTGCTGACCCACAAAAACAATAATCAGCAGCTTTAAACAAAGTTCGAACGAACGAAAATGTACAACTTTCAAACAGCAATAGCACGTACTGTCTGCCTTCTAAGGAGTTGCTCTTTGAACCACAATCCCTGATTCTGACCCTGAAATACAAATGTCTTCCCTTTTCCATCAACATTTTCTCCGATCTACGGATTGCGTGTGCAAAATGTTCGACTTCTTCTCACCTTGCTAGAATCTTTCAAGTGTTTAGAGACCTTCCCTACTTCGGAACATAATTGTTTACCATCCGTCTACTTTACTCGACCGAACTTCCCGCTATTGCGCTCGTAGTGTTCCCTCTCATTACTAGTAGTAGTTTGTTAGGCGCGCGCGTAGAAGCAGTAGTTTCGAGTTTTTGATTTTGTTTTGCCAGTAGAACATGTAAATTCGCCATGCCACTAGGACGAAAGCCAACATACTTCAAAATGCCCCGTGTGTAAGGTATTAAGGTGTCGCGTAGAACGTTGTTGCTGTTACTGTTACGTGTGTTACGATAGACTAAGTATGGCTTAACTTGTTTTTTCGTTGTTTTCTTTGTTCGTAGTACAAATTTACTGTTCATTTCGTATTATATGGTTTTCTCTCTTTTTCTTTTCTTTTCTCCTCTTTTTTTTGTCTCTTACATCTACCAATGTATATTCAACTAACGCTGCTGTTCAACTGCTGTTGTACTTAACTACTTCCTCGACGATAATTGTACCGTCATCATTATCGCCCATTTGTAACCTTTGCTGCATCAACTATTAACCCCTACTAATTACTTCTCCCACAACATTATTGCTATTGACTCGATGCTTACATATTATTTTGTAACGAAAACTGTGAATCTTGTGTACACTTTTTCTCTTCATTTTTTTTTACTTTAAATTCCCCTTTCAAACCATCGATCTACATACCGATGCGTTCACTGGCTGTGATTGATGCTAAAAATTGATCCTGCACTTTTTGCAATCTTACAATTAATTTTCCTTAATTTCATTCTTTCTTGTTGTCGCTTACGGCTTAACCACGAATGTATAAATCTGATACGATGGCATTATACCAATTTGTGCACGTAAATTAATTTCATTATCTACGGTTCCTCACTGAATCGTTCTCAAAATGCAACATGTCTTCGGCAAATTCCACACCACCTGACAACCCTGTATCTGTATCCGGTATGCATCAACTGTTATTACGGGGCGCGTCTATACAATTGGCGCGCTGTTTGCTCAACTTTTCGCGTCACGTGATACCGATTTCAACACAAACTAAACAACGACTTCAATCCTCGAATCTATCATATCAATTGGAAATGGATATCAAAATCAAATCACTGGCACACTTCCGTGTCGGTTCTTCTATTGGTTTCGATTGAACAAAAATCACCCACGGACAAAAACGAAAAAAAAAACAACAAACAATGGACCAATACCGTCGCCGGACGATCATCGATGTGGGCTGCAAAAACAAAACCCTGAAAAAAACTGTATAATTTGGATGCGACTGAAACCTATCCGTTACGCTTACGTGTCGATGTTGTTTACAAAACACCATTACGATGAACCAACCAAAACAAACAAAAAATCATAACCACAATGTTTGACCAAACTCCAAATTGAACACGAATGTGTACGCAAAACATGTTGTCACTGTGCGCAATATTGATGGATGGCGTTTTTTTGTAAGTAATACTTTCATTTCGTTTTTCGTTTGTATATCTACCACATTTTGTTTATGCTTTTCGAGCTTTACCTATCCGGACGCACACCGTTTTTTGCACGAACACATACCGCTTCCCTGCTTCTTTTGCAAGCACCCTTCTGTGGAGAGCCTAGTGCCCTGGCTTTGAGCTACTTGCGGCACGGAACAGGCCTTCCTAAGGGGAAACATATTGTACTGAACGTTTATTTCTTTGCACCACGATGCACCGTTTTGTCATGCGTTCTTCCCTCACCATGCTTAAACATTACTTATAAATGCTAGATGTAGTTAGATTTGTCATTTTACTACAGTACATGAGTTGCAAACAACCTTTCTTTGCTGAATTATAAAAAGTAAAAACTAAATAGATGTATAAATGAAAATTAAAATTAAACGAGAAAAAACTACCTATTAAGGTTTAAATTCATACGAGCTGTTAACACAAAACAGGATTCTAAATTTTATCAATATCCGATGGATACGCCTGGTTAGTCTTCCAATGGAGACGCCCAGTCGTTTACGAGCTGAATACAAAACGAAAACACCATACAATGAACAGCACCTTCACGCACAACTTTTTTTTTGTGTTGGTTTCTTGCCTCAATTAAAATTCTTTGCATACTAAAACCATAAATTAACGGAATCTACGTGTTCCCAATTTCAATAATGAACCGTTAAAAACCACCACCATCACACTCCAGGTAAATGAATTCCTTTTTCAATCCGATTGTTACCACCGTATGTGCACTCTTGCTATTTGCCAACACGTTTGCATCTTGTAGAGGTTGTACATTTGTTGTATATATTATTTAAACTAAATAAGCTTGTACTGTCGCTGTTATCCTGTGGCGTTTTTATCATACTTTTTTGATACGGAATTTCTTTTTATTTTCTCCTATGTTTTCCCATCCCATCAATTCACGCTTTATACAAAGCTTCAAAACGTGCGTCGTGTTTAGTCGGTTGCGTGCTTTCAATGTTACCGTGATTTGCTAATTTGTTTTTCTATTGTTCTAAGCTCCATTTTGCTGTGATATTTGTATTTTTTGTAAGCAAACTTTTTGTTTTCCGTACATATCATAACCTCGCTTCTAATTTATTTACATTTTTGTTTTGGAAAACTAGTTTCTTTTATGTTTATTTTGCTTAAATATTCATTTATTCATTTGAGATTTGTAAATATCACAATCACACAACGAAACGATGTTTGAATTTGAAGCGCTTGTTTCATTCTTACCAACAACTGCTGCCATGCCGTTAGTGTGCTTCCATTCTCGTTCTGCATCTCATTTGACTGTCTCGCTCATGTAGCGCGTTTTTCTTCTTCTTATGTTTGGATGTCATTTTTGTTCGCTTGTTCAGATTTTTTGTTTCTTAGTATTCTACTCGTTGCAACAAATTGCTTTGCTTTATCAGAAAAATCAACAAAAATCCACATCACGTCTTTTGCTGGCATACAATTTTGAGCTTTGCCGATATCCCACATCCAATGCCATGATACCACAATTTCCCCTTGTCACTGGTCACACACAGAAACCAACACGAACACACAGCTACATTCTAAATCCTTCTAGTCTACGTAAAATTGTACAGTCTGTGTATCGCCAACAGTTTCAAATGGGAATTTCATTTCTCTTGCTCTCTCAACCCTACAACTTCACTGTCTATGGTAACCACAGGAAAATTCAACACACGAGCACACATAAAAAAAATCTTCAATCCCTAAAATACCACCAAGGGGGTAGTATTTTGCTCTCACCCCAAATGTGTTCTACAGTATGTTTTGCATTGATGTCCTCTTGGTGCTGTTAGTGCTTGCAATGTGCCAGTACGCCCGTTCCACACGCAAAGTGACAAGTAGAAGTTGTACTGTACATGCAACGAAACCTTACCACAAAGCACAATCACCTCGTTCTTTCCCATCTCAAGCTGCACAACCACTCACATACAAACACACACAAACACACAGAGACACACAAACTTTTCACTAGTCGAAACGTTGAAAAACAAACAACCACCAACAAACCTACAAATTTAAATACAAACCTACAATCTTGTTTCACGTTTTGCAAATCACCGTCCACGTCCGCTCTATTGCCACGCCAAGGTTTTACCCGTTTTTACCGGCTGTATTTAACCAAAAACCTCCCAAAACAAAAGCAACAAAACACGTATACAAATTCCCACCTCCGTACGCCCATTTGTCGTTGACAACCAGCCAGCCACAGCAAGCAAATGCAAATCCGTTTCTCCCGAACACCTTCTACCAAAACAGCAACCAATAACTGCGAATATTATGCTCAAGCTATCGTTTCACTTTTCAGGTCATTTTGTTCCGTTTGTTTTACGTTTTTTTTTTTTTTATTTGAATTGACTAGATTGTATTCGTCTGTCCCTTGTACCATGCAAAAGTTCATGTGTTCAAACATTTTTCTAAATTTTCTTTCTTTTTTTTAGCGGTGATTGTTATGTTTTGGTTTATGTTTTTTTCTATTTTTTCTTTCATTCATTTGTTTTTTTTATTTGGCTTTAAGTTTTTTGAACATTTATGTTTACATTTTATTTGTACTTTGTTTCTGTCTTTGTTTTTCTGTTTTGTTATACATTTCTTTTTTCATGTTTTGTCAAAAATCTTTGTTCTTTTATTATTATTAGTTTTCCTGTAAATTTTGTATCATTTTTTATAAATACTTTTGGGTCATTCTAGTGACTATGCAGCTGCACAACTGCCTTAAGCTAGATACTAATTCCTGTTTTCGAATTTTATTCTCTTCATCGAACGGACAACCTGTCACACCATCAAAACTGTATCCGCACTGTATCCTGTACCATCAGATGACCATGTGACAGGCATCATCGAGGCGGCAGAAAGAAAAGCTCCCGAAGAGCTAACGGAAGAAGACAAAATGGCGCTGCTCGGACGGCCGAAGGCTGGTGATATTGTTAGGGCACAACTTAGGATAAAAGAAAGTAAAGAATTTAAGGTGAGTAGTTCTAACTTGTTTTCATTTTCCATTTCATTTTCATTTCTTTGTTCGTTTTAATTTCTGGCTATTCAAAGTGTTTTGAAATACGATCATTCTTTAAATCTTACTGAGTTGGAAACACATTATACTCCTTCTCGTTGCACAGCGTTCATTGACTCATTGTGATCTGTGAAACTTGTCTTCTTTTACCATTTTAGATTGTTCCAATAATTCTTAGCCATGAAACTCATTGGAACAAATTTGCCATAAATTCTTGCATCTCCCTCCAATCGGGTTAAACGGTCAACCACTTACCCTTGTGCAATAATACTTGCACCATAAAATGAAACAAACGCAACCACTAGCGTTGACAGTGCAAAAAGCTGTATTCATTCAGCGGATAAAACTACAATCACCAGCAGATTGTTCGACCCTTGGAGCGGATTTACGTCAATGTTTGGATATTGATGCCTCAAATGCACCGCGTCTTCCCATAACGTTTCGCCAATTCAGTCAACTCAGCTGCACCGAGTTACATACGAACCGACACCGAGCAAGACTTAAAAAAAAAACAAACAAACCATCAAATTCTCATCAGAGTACCGCCACCGCTTGATAGGGTCCTTCTTTATCGTTAAACATCTTGCAGCATTACAGCCTCGAGTGGCAAACACTTTCCGTCTCGAACTGTCTGCTTCGCGAACAGTCAATTGCCGTCATCCTGTCGTGTAAAATGAATAGCCAAACTAAGGGCGCCATCACCACCATCGTCATCATCATCATCAGCAGCAGCAGCAGCAGAAGTCCTGTGCTGCCTGCGGCTCTGCGAGCATTTATTCGAGTGACTTTCGTGCAGGCGTCGAAAAAGTCAATAAAATATTTGCAATCTTTCCATCTGTGCTTTATCCAGCAGTGAAGCAAACTGCACTCGTGCCCCGAACACTCTTGCAGTACGCCCGGGGTCGATGCACTGCGGGGATGATAATTTGGTCGCCTGAATGTGCCGACGGTGGTACGAAGGATGGGAGGTGCCAAGAAAATAGACGCCTTGCACCGTCTATGGGGCGAACGTACTCCTATTCCGTTGATGAAATAACCCTCTTCACTGTTGCACTGTTTTTCTCTCTTCTCCGCGTTCAACACACTGAGATGGAGGGTTCCAATCGAGATGACCTAATTTAAACGATGTTTTTCAATCGTTTCTCGTTGAGCGTACGCTTCACTTCACGTTAAAGGAATGAACTTGTCAGAGTGACTGAGCTTCAAATACAGAGCACCGTACTTACCCGTATTTACTCCGCCTTTGATCGGAGCGGACACCCCGAAGCGGCACAAATCATGCCAGCTTTTACACCAGACAAAGAACGTATAGTTGGTTTCGCTTTCCGATGCGCAATGTGGCTCCCACCATCAAGGATGCTCCTTTAAAGGCCGCTTCTTGAGATCAATAATGGTAATAATGGAACCAACGGTTGTCTTGACATTGGCAGACGGTATTTTTTTACCGTCTTTTGTGTATTCTTTGCCTCACTATGCCTCATTTGCCAATTTGGGTGGCTTCGTTCCGCTCAAGCAACGAGAACACGAATCCTTAATAAAATGTGCGTTTTGTTCGTGAAGTAAAATTCGTTTAAGGAAAAAAAAGAGAGAGCAAACATCGAGTGCGCGAGAGAGCAAAGTTCAACAAAAAGAGCAAAACAAGAGCTTCTGCTGACAGTACCAGTCGGAAAATGAACTGGTCATCCTGCGGTGCACGGAAATCGTCCACCCATCCATTGAGTACGAATTTCCACGTATAAAACCACCGGGGCACGATGATGGAAACCGAAACGGTCACTGCAATGGATAAGTAATTTTGCTTTCTGTGGTTTTGCTCATCTTGTCTCCCTGCCACACAGCCTCCTTCCCTTCCGCCCCTTACGCCGGATGGTTATTTGAAGGGACATCAGGCGGGCCAAAGGCAACCATGTCAAAGAATGTTCCCTGTTAGCAAGAATTTTCCTGTGGTTTACCGACCCAAAATGTGGTGGCATTACCGGGACATACCAATTGAACGACGCTCACGATGATGATGATGATGATGATGGTAAAAAAAGAAAGCTTTTGATCTGCGGCACTACGGGTGGTTTCCTGTACGGTGTGCTTTTCCACTTCATTAGTTCGAACCGTTGTCTTATCTAAGGAGGAATGAACCAAAAAAAACCTTGCAAGGGAATGGAAATCGCACCGAATACGCTTCCCACAGTGAAGTCGTAAACTTTGATGGTGAAAGTGAAGCAAAAGCTCTTTACGGCTTACTTTCGTCGATGCTTTAAAATGATGGCCTGCAAATTGGGTTTAGGATTATGCAAAATGATATTTATAAACGATGACAAGGGAGACACGTTTTCAGCTCCTTCAACCTGCTCGCTTTATTGAGAAATGATCGTAATCGCAAGGGGAATGAATTGAAAGTTTTAACTACCATTCGCCCGGAAAGCGAACGAGATGGGAACACCTGCCGACGACGAAAAGCTTTCATTCGTTCGTTGGGCTAAGTTCGTAATCCTCTTAATTAGTATTAAAATCCAAATATCACTTGTGAATTATTCGAAAGTTTTGCATCCCATTTGTCTGTAGCCGTACGACATACTTTGGATTAATAACATTTCCTCTAATTGGATTAATGTGGCCAGAATCATATTTATGAGTTGGCCCAAGGAGGCTCAACCTGTAAGGATGTGCTCCGTTCGGACGAGTGTGAGAAAACTTTTCGTTTAAAATGGCTATGGCCATTTAATGATTGCTTTCCTACATAAAGTTACCATTTTGGGTCAATATTCAATCTCAATTCAATCAACAACTGATATCCACAAATTTAGTAATTGTGGTTATTAAACTATAAATGTTATAGGTCTTAAAATTGCCACACAAAATGTTTCAACGTATAGAAAATGGATTTTTTTTTCTCCACTAAAAAAAAGCCTTACATAGTTTAAAGCTCACTGATGCTGTAAAGTGTTGGCAAAAGCCTCTCACTCAAACACACTATTTGAATAAAAAAGACAAGAGGCAAAGTAGCAAACCATCTCATGTTGTCTTCCCTTTAAAAGGGTGACACTCATAAACCCGATCCTCTCGACTTTCTGACGCTTTAGAATAATAAAAAATGCGGCAGGTTGTGTATGCCGCTCAAAGTTTACTTAATCCGTCAAACTAACTTCGCAACCCAAACACAACCCCATCGGTCCCATGTATGTGTCGACTGCCTGGCGAGCTCGTGCCACTGCAATCGGTCACCCGACCATCAACGGTACCAGTCAAAGTGAATCTGAAACGGTTCGCTGTTTATGCGCGACCCGCCCGGGAACGGCGTTACGGCGAAAAGGTGCGTGCTAAATGTACGTGTTCGTGCGACCTACGAACATCCCAAACGTCAACTGCCGCAAATTAAATTCCAACCCAAAACCGGTCGGTTTTGGTGCAAAACAAACCTACGATTATTCATCCCTCTGCTTTCTAGAATTTCGAAGCAAACGAACGTAACGATACGGGAGGAAAATAAAACACGAACATTTCATTGCTCATTAAAACTTTTGCCCGATTTTCCCGTCCCATGTTTGGTTGGCGTACTGCCAGCCAAACGCGGTACTCAGGCACTCGACACGAAACAGATTTTGTACCGCGCTTGCTGCTGAAGGTCGGCGGTTACAGGTTGCAACAGATACACTCATTGCCATCGAAAGGTAGTATCCATCGAAAGTTTTGAGTCAATGAATGGGAGACTATCAGCTGAACGGTTATAGAGTAAAAGAATAGTGTAATGAAAATTATACTTTAGAAAGTACTGGGATACATTTATTACGCTCTTTATGATCGAAATGATACAGCAAACAGCTAAAACTAAGCACAAAATTAAAATGATAATTAGTAAAGAAAATACTATCTATAAATCATGAAATTACACATCTTATATTGATGCTTTTTATTTTATTTTTCAGGTAAGTTACATCATCAATACACTCACATGTTTACCGTACCGTAAACTGCACAATGTAACCTATGATCCTTGCTGTCAGTGGAGCTTAGGGTAAGTTTGCTATATTTCATTCTGATGCCTGACATGATTTTAAAGATTTATTTGACTTCTATTTTTAAATTTCGAGTCTTTAACTTAAAAAATAAATTACCATACAAGATATTTAAAGCATCTCGTGAATCTCAACCAAACCTTTGCAAAAAGGATTTTGTTTTCCCATGGATAAAACAGAAGCAAAAGCTAACCTTAACACCGAAAACGTTAGTTATATGGTCATTTTCACTCCCGCTGGGACATCCATCGGGCCACGGAAACACTATACGGCACGGTGACAGAAGCTATCTTCGATTTTATGAGTTCATCCATCGAGCTTCAATTTCGAAGCCGTACATCGTACGGTACGATGGAAACTTTGATATTTTTTTATGTTGAATGTGTGTGTGTGTGTGTGTAAGGCTCTTGGTAAGGCGTCTGTCCTCTATTGCGGAGCACTGTTTGCATCCCTACTTCAGATAATCCGCCAAAGCTAAGAGCAGTAAAGATGCACAATACCTCGATTGGAAAATAAGGGTATACAATATAGAAAATCCTCTTTTTTTCTTCGTTTTTTTGTATGGAGTTACACAGATTTTCCTTTGCAACTAAGGAAAACATTCAAGGCGACCCATGGGAGGGAGAGCAAGCAAAAAATCAGCCCAAAACCTTCTGCTTAGTGCTTCGCTTTCGTCAACCACTCGATAACAAAGTTATATTTATGGCAACGAATTCAATAAACCCTGATGGTTCGGTTGACAGTGGATGTTTTGGGGTGCCCGTTTTTCGGTGTGTTTATGTTTGATTTTTTTTTCTCTCTCTGCCGATTCATACATTCCTTTACAGTAAACCGTAAACCATTTCATCCATTTACATTTTCTTAAGGCCGCTCGTAGCGCTTATCATTTACTGTTTGGTTTTTATTCATTTACGTTTTTTTTTGTTGTTTGCTGTAGTTAAAAAATTCGAATGATATGCCAGATTTTTGATAGCTTACTGAAACCCATCAAAACGGGTTTTCATTCATTGGCTGACGACATTCATCGGGCATTTCAAACTGGTGCTTAAGATAGTCGAGACTCTTTTTCTTATGTTTCTCATTAATAAAAGAAGCACCAAGCTAACGATGCATAGTTACACAAGACGAGAAAAAAATATGAAAATTTCCATACCCACAGCCAGCCACATTTCCACATTCTTTGCATGATACATTTCGTGGGAAATGGGCACATATTCCATCATAAGATACCTGTAATGACATTAAAGCTTTATTGCCAATCTAATGGCATACTGTTTGTGCCTGTACCGTCCCGGTACCATGTCGATAAAAGGGATAAGGTGAAATCAAACGTAGCGCGAACGAAAACTCTTCGCTTTTCTTCGCTGCTTCCGGGAAAGCGTCGAGCGCGAACGTTACATTTTATTTTCCTCAATGCTTTGCGTTCGGCAGGCTTGCCGAAACGTCAAGGATGAAACCTGCTTCCGGGTGCAATCCCGGGTAAAACGACCATGTCACCCGGGTTAGCTTGTCGTGATAAATGGGGGAGCTTTATGATTTGTGCTTAACGGTATACGACATATTTGTGTCGTTTTATCTTTTTTCTTTCTTTCTTGCTTTTTTTCCTGTATGTTTGCTTGCTGGAAAAGGTTTTATGTGGTGCTACATTGGAGTATTGGGGTGCAGATGGATGGATACGTTCGACAATGGACGGTTGACGAATTTTTCATCCATTGAGCGCGTTTTTTAAGCAATGGAAAGTCTTATATGATTTATGGAATTTCACACCCGCCTACAAGTCAACGAAACGTTGAGTCATTTCCTTTCAAAAAGGGAGAGTTTTTGTTATTAATTCGTGCATTGAATCCTACCATTTAGCATTCTATACGCGTTTAAAACAGATTTCATGCATATGACTACACATTGTTAGTGTAGTAATATTGTTTATGATGGGCTTTGTGCAATCCCGGGAACAAATTGTACAATGCTCAATGTAACAGTCACGTGCTGTGTCTAATTTGCATATCAAACATACATTTTTCCGGCTTATTGCTACTGAACTCACTTACGTATGTGTGCCTTTCACCACAAGAACAACTGTAATTGATCAATTGTGCGTAATTAAACGGACCATTTAGCGTGGCCCGTAGCATACGTCATTTCATTAACGTTGCCCACGAATAATACCTGTTAAACTTCCATCCACACAGCACGTCCAGCGTGAAGTGAGCTCACATCTACCATCCTTACCCCACCACTCGAAACAACCATCAGCAGCGTAACGTTTTACGATGGGAGCCGTTTTGGACCGCTGTGCAATCCCGGGTAAAACGACCATGTCACCCGGGTTAGCTTGTCGTGATAAATGGGGGAGCTTTATGATTTGTGCTTAACGGTATACGACATATTTGTGTCGTTTTATCTTTTTTCTTTCTTTCTTGCTTTTTTTCCTGTATGTTTGCTTGCTGGAAAAGGTTTTATGTGGTGCTACATTGGAGTATTGGGGTGCAGATGGATGGATACGTTCGACAATGGACGGTTGACGAATTTTTCATCCATTGAGCGCGTTTTTTAAGCAATGGAAAGTCTTATATGATTTATGGAATTTCACACCCGCCTACAAGTCAACGAAACGTTGAGTCATTTCCTTTCAAAAAGGGAGAGTTTTTGTTATTAATTCGTGCATTGAATCCTACCATTTAGCATTCTATACGCGTTTAAAACAGATTTCATGCATATGACTACACATTGTTAGTGTAGTAATATTGTTTATGATGGGCTTTGTGCAATCCCGGGAACAAATTGTACAATGCTCAATGTAACAGTCACGTGCTGTGTCTAATTTGCATATCAAACATACATTTTTCCGGCTTATTGCTACTGAACTCACTTACGTATGTGTGCCTTTCACCACAAGAACAACTGTAATTGATCAATTGTGCGTAATTAAACGGACCATTTAGCGTGGCCGGTAGCATACGTCATTTCATTAACGTTGCCCACGAATAATACCTGTTAAACTTCCATCCACACAGCACGTCCAGCGTGAAGTGAGCTCACATCTACCATCCTTACCCCACCACTCGAAACAACCATCAGCAGCGTAACGTTTTACGATGGGAGCCGTTTTGGACCGCTCAAAATGTTTGCTGTGCTTTGCTGTGTGTATGTGTGTGTGTTTTTTTTTGTCTGCCAACCAAACCAAGCCAACAAATTACGGTACTATTGTTTTACGACACAATCACCGAGCAACGGTCGCCGGCTGCCGGAATCGATCAAAGTTTGGCGGTCGTACGAACGAGCGTGCGAGTGCGCCCAAAAGTATGCTTTGCGCACGACACCGTGCTTTTGCGACGGGTGTAACGCCAGCATTACGCGGCTTAGTGAAGAGAAAGTGAATAACCTAGAGACCGCGAACGGTAAATGGACCATCGTACCGCGCACCACGAGCGAACTTTATGCTGTAGTTATGTGCAAAGGTAGAATAAAACATGATAAACACAAATGTAAACGGAAGCGAGGTTCATGAATACAAGGGGGAAAGACCCAAACTACCCGATAGGAATAAAATTTAATTCAATTTTGGTGTGCCATTGCTAAACAGCCATATTACACCGTTGCCAATCGAAACGAGCCTCACACACACACACATTGAAACACATTCACCACAGTTAGAGTGAACAATAGGGAGAAGAAATATTACGTTCACTTCAATGCCGATTGCAATTTTGGTCCTTTGGAAAACTCATCCGTCCGTCCAAGGTGCGCGTTTGGTGGCGTTAGGTGGCATCAGCACACCGATGAATTGAAAGTCATTTCACAGACAAACTAGAACACCGACACAAATGCCACCCTCTTGCCCCACTTGCTCTACCGGCTTTCCATTGATTTGGTAAATTTATCGTTCGCTACTCTATTGAGTAACGCGGGCGTGTCCCAGCGCTGGGACATGATGCCAGCTAGCCAGGTACGAGCAACCTTCACCTTTCCGTGGTGTATCCTACCATTTGTCAACGGTGAGTTTGTACGCAAAACTGCCGTCGAATGAAATACATCATGCCTATTGAAAAGCTTTCCCGGGCAGCCTCACAATAGAACATCACCTACCTTTTCGAGACGGCACACAATAGAGCCGTTCTGCAATGGCGCGGCGGTCTATTGCAAGTGAGGGATAAGAAATTAATTGTAATTTATTGCGCGCTCAAACAATCACCCCCCGATCGACGTGGGCTGTGAATTCGCGCAGGTGATGTTCGCCACCTATAGCGGGTGAGGTGGATTAGGGCAAAGGTCACTTCCTAGTGGACACGGGTAGACATTAACATATTGCTTGGTACTGTTGATTTATGAGCTTGTCATCACGGATGCATTCCGATGAATGGAGTGAATTTGAGGAAGCTAGCTATATTATTACTTTCATATTTTGTTTGGCTTAGTTGAGCTTAAAATTATAGTAATAAGGATCGAAGTATCAATATTAAAAAGCCTGGAAGTGCACCAAATTTATGGAAATATAGTCCACACACTTCGTAATGCTGCTAACATTAGTACACTTCATAGCTTATCGTTTGTTTTCTTAAAGAATATGTTTTACGCTTGTTTGCTTTGTATAAAATATTCTGCTTTTGTTTACTTTTGTTCCAAACAGTCATATATTGACGGACTGATTGTAACTCAAATGCGTTATTATTTGTGCAAGATTTCTTTTTTTCTTCTTCTTGCAAACGGTTCATCAACTGTGATTTGACAATCATTTGATAAGATACACACCACACCAATCGAACAGCAAACAGACGAGATAACTCACTCGCACTAGTGAAATCATTTACCGACTGACAGCTTGGTTGCATTCAACCAGAGGCCCCCTTCGGCCTCCAGTATGGCTGCCGATTTGGACATTCTAATCGGCAACTGCATACGTGAGCTGACGGTAAACTGCAGCTTGCTAATCATCTGCACAATGCCAAACTTCACCTCGAGCAAACCGAATCGCATACCGATGCAATTTCGCGGTCCGTCACCGAACGGCAGAAACGCGTGAGTGTGTCTCGAGTGTACCGCATCCGGTGCAAACCGGTCCGGATCGAAACGTTCCGGGTCGGGATAGATGGTTGCGTCGTGATGTATCGCATAAATCGGTACCATCAGCATCGTGTCCCGGTCCAGCGTCACATTCGCTCCCTCCACCGAGTACGGTTGCGTGGAGACGCGTATCAATTGCGGTACCGGCGGATACATGCGAAGAGTCTCTGCAAGAAGATGGGAGAGATGAGTGGTGTTAGAATGATACTCAACCAGGGCGCGAGTGTCAGCAGTGTCGTTGCGATGCGTAATTTACCATTAATGACCTGATCGAGGTACGTCATCTCCTTCAGTGCTTCGTACGTAATCTGGCCGTCGTGCAGTTTGAGCTTTTCCAACACTTCGGCACGCACCCGCTCCTGAATCTCTGGATTGTTGGCCAACTCGAACAGCGCGAACGAGAGCGTCGACGAAGAGGTTTCGAAACCGGCGAAGAAAAACACAAACGCCTGGGCTGCTACCTCATCAAGCGTTAGCTTTTCCAGCCCTTCGGCCGAATCGTCCTCGACCGTGCCCTTGTTTTTGAGTTGTATCAACAGATTGAGGAAATCGGGCCTTACAATCGCATTCTGTTCCCGGTCCCTAACCGTGTCAGCTACGAGCGGCATGAAGAATGATGTCACGTCCGATGGCAGTACGGCTAGATGTAACCGTTTCGCCAGCTCCTTGCACGAAATAAGCATAAACGTGAGCATGTTTCGCCATGCAGGTGGTTTAAACACTTTGTCACCGATCTCAAGCAGCTTCGATCCTTCATTTTTCAGCGAGTTGCACTGCAATCCAAACGCACACGAACCCACCACATCGCACGTAAAGCACTGGGACATCAGTTTCACATCAATCGGTGCACCGCGATCGACGTACCGGGCTACCGATGCCAAAAACTCATCACCGATCTCGCGAATCGTAGTGAACATTAGCTTGATCTTGCCAGATGTAAACGTGGGGCTGAGTTTGTTGCGCAGATACCGCCACCGTTCACCGTCCAGCGCAAACAGATGTCCGGACAGTGGATCATCCCGCTCATTAACGTACAGGCCACGATCGTGGAAGCTGTTAAAATCCTTCACCAAAATGCGTTTCACCATGTCCAAATCCGTCACGATCAGTACAGGCTTGAGCATGAAGTATAATCCGACGAGCGGTGCCGACTTTGCCTTACCCTTGTCATACGCTTCGCCCATCACATCGTTAAAGTGTAGCTTAGAACCAACGCCTTTCATATTGCCAACCGGGAATGAGGCGTCCAACTGCGGAATGCTGCGTGTTGTCCAGTAACGATAATGTTGCTTCACATAGTAGTACAACAGGGCAAGCGCCGGCAACACCAAATATAGCACCACACTGACGTAAGCCATGGTTGAATTTATACTAAACCGTGGAAGGTTTTAGACCTCAGCAAATCGAACAACTTTTCTCGACCGAAGTCAAGAAGCGACTGAGCGCATCAGAACACCAACCCAACCAGACTGTCCGAGAGCCAATAATGGACATAACGAGCCGCGAGACAACGCACAACCACCATCGTTTTATCTTCCAACGCATGTGTAGTGGTACCGGGCGATCTAATCTCGTTTGTACACAGTCTCCCCGTTGTGGTCGAACGCATTCATTCGTTTCTTTATTCCCAGTAAATTGACACCGCGACATCGCACCCTCCCACATATAAACAACAAAATCATTCGTTCGACAAAATGTATAGCAACATGTGTGTTTCTGCGCAGCTTACTTTTTATTTTTGGATATTCTTATCAAAAATGTTAATTTGATCTCAGCTTTGCTGCCGAAAAACTTCGGTTTTTATACCCTGTACTCTGTGTTGGTTCATTTATAGCTACGTTTTTAAACCACAAATCAGACCACACCCGAACGATTGCTCACGTAATTCGCTATGCGATCTGTTTGCTTTGGTGAGTATTTCGTGTTTGATCAGAAACTTGAGCCCACCCTTGTGGCAACACATATCTTATTCAAAGCATCCTGTTGTTCTAACAATCCATTCCGATGTTAAAATACACTTTGAGCTATTTACGGTTTGCTAAATTCTTAGAGAGCGACTCTAACACATTTACCAATATATAAGCACACGTATTCATTAAAACAGTTACAGTCGTGATGCTCTCAACCAGATTCCTCCTTCTGCCAGTGGAAAGCCGGAACTCTTCGATAGTTTCAGTGGAACCGTTGTTCGTTGATCAACACTGAGACACAACTTGCTTAACACCTGCACAACTCCAAACTTTACTTCCAACAGTCCAAATCGCATACCGATGCAATTCCTTGGCCCTTCGCCAAACGGTAGAAACGCGTGGCTATGACGGCCATTGATCGATTCCGGTGCAAACCGATCTGGATCGAATCGATATGGGTCGGGAAATAGGGCCGGATCGTGATGATACGAATGCACCGGAATAAACACCATTGTTCCTTTATCCAGCGTTACGTTCAATGTTGGAAGGTGATACGGTTCATTCGCTACACGCATCAGCTGTGGCACTGGTGTGTACATGCGTAACGTTTCTATACGAAAAAGATCAAGAATCAAAACCCGCTTTACACAAACTATGACTCGATCGCTTACCATTAATGACCTGATCGAGGTACGTCATCTCCTTCAGTGCTTCATACGTAATCTGGCCGTCGTGCAGCTTGAGCTTTTCCAACACTTCGGCACGCACCCGCTCCTGAATCTCTGGATTGTTGGCCAGCTCGAACAGCGCGAACGATAGCGTCGTCGAGGAAGTTTCGAAACCGGCGAAGAAAAACACAAACGCCTGTGCGGACACCTCATCAAGCGTTAGCTTTTCCAGCCCTTCTGCCTGTTCGTGCTCTTCAACCGTGCCCTTGTTTTTGAGTTGTATCAACAGATTGAGAAAGTCGGGACGCTCGATTGCGTTGCGCTCTCTGTGTTCTACCGTCGAACGTACCAGTGGCCTAAAGAACGAGGAAACTTCGCCCGGCAGCGCCGGCAATCGAAGTGCCCTCGAAAGCCGTGGAAAAATTCCAACCGCAATCGAGTAAATCATACGCAACGGATTCTGTCGAAACACTTTGTCACCGATCTCAAGCAGCTTCGATCCTTCATTTTTCAGCGAGTTGCACTGTAATCCGAACGCACACGAACCCACCACATCGCACGTAAAACACTGGCACAGGAGCTTCATATCGATCGGCTCGTCCCGATCGATGTACTTATCGAACGAGGCCAAAAACTCGTCACCGATCTCGCGAATCGTTACGAACATCGATTTGATTTTGCCGGAGGTAAACGTAGGACTGAGTTTGTTGCGCAGATAGCGCCACCGTTCACCACCGATCGAAAACAGATGCCCGGACAGTGGATCGTCCCGTTCGTTGACGTACATTCCGCGATCGTGGAAGTGGTTAAAGTCTTTCACCAGCATCTGCTTTGCAAGATCCAGATCTGCCACTAACAGTACGGGGCTTGTGAGAAAGTACATCCCAACAACCGGCGATTGTCCGAGGCACCGTCCATACGCTTCATCTAGCAACTCGGGGAAGCTTCGTGTGCTTCCGACACCTTGCAAATTACCGAGCGGAATGGACGGTTTCAGATGAAGAATGCCCTTATCTTTCCAGTAGCTGTAACGACGCCGCACGTAATAATAGAGTAGCGATACTACGGCAATCAGCAACAATAACCACACCGCCATTCTAGCGAAGATGTTTACGCGGCGAGCGTTCAAGTAGCACTGACGGCGAGAGAATTAAATGCTCGGTAGCTGGCTCTTGCACAGTTAAACAAAATATGAGCGAGAGAGAACAGTTCAACACACACACACAAGCTTAATCTATGCTTACCGTGGTTCATTTTTTATCGTTTCATTAAGCCTAACCGATAGCCATGTTTGTCAATGATTGTTTTAAAGCTGTTACGTAAACAAAACCATCGTTTACATTATTTACAAATACTTCCTTACATCCATTTGTATTGTTTGTAAAAATAGACAATATTTGTTCCTTTCAATGTGCCTCAAAGATGTCTAAATTCGAAATATATTGTTTCCATATTGTTGTGCTAACTGTTGCCACTGATTGTATCGGCTAGCAATCGGATTCGTCTCCATCACGAGATCATGTCCAATATTAAGAGTTGCATCGATTGTTCCCGAGCTAATCGGTCTCCAGAGCGTGCCTTGCAGTAAGCTATCCACGCTTGGTGTAGGATTTCTGTGGGAAAACACATCAAAAAGTGATTATAACACATGTACGAATATTAGTAACGCAGCTACTATCAAACTACAAACAACTTACCCATATCGTGCAAAGTTTGTCCACATGCGCACCATACGTTGACGCACCGTGATGGCATGACTCGTAACGGGAAGTTCTCCAGCACCGAACGATGTCGGATCGAACAGGTAGCACAGCTCGTCACCGTGCGTCGCCCCTGGCAAGGTAATGCCGACGGACTGTTTCACCAAGTTTAGATCACCATCGTACTGGAATTGGTACAGATACACCGACGACCGTGCCGCATGCCGCTTAGCCATTTCGAGCTGCGGATAAGCAAACTGATGGTCCGTCAGATAGGTGGTGAACTCGTTCAGTAACGCAGCACTCAACGGTTGACTCTGCCAATAGTATTGCCGGAAGGCTTGACTAACCGCCGCCGACGCTGCACTGCCCTCCGCAATGTTCCAAACGAATGGCACCAGCAGGTGAGGATTGTTATTGAACTGGTCAAAGATGCCCGGATTTGTTACCATTTCAACGGCGGAAAACAGAAGCGCATCCTTTTCGACATAGCCCGCCATCAGCGGTACGGCACGGTACGATCCACTCTCGATGAGATCGATCGGTAATCTATCGAGCGCAATAGGACCGGGAGCATTGGCTGGTTCAACGACGGGACCGAAATCTACCGGTCTCAGTAGAAGTGGAACACCCTGCGTAACCAAACCTCCTTGATGTGCGATCAAATTGCGGTAGGGAGTCTGTCGCAGGGCTGCCACCATTGCGGCCGTATCTGTTGTGGAGATACCGAGCGCTGTCGCCAATCGGTTCGCTTCCGAACGTGGATTTGGCTGCAGTGCCCAAGAGCTAATTGCCGTTCCGCTGTGAGTGATCGCGCGCTGGAATAATCCCACTGTAAGCGGTGACAGTGTCAGGAAGTGTACCATTGCGCCACCTGCCGATTGTCCAAAGATTGTCACCTGGTTTGGATCACCCCCGAAAGCGACAATATTCGTTTGCACCCATCGCAATGCTTCGACACAATCCTTAATGGCCCAGTTGCCGGACGCACTGCTATCACCGGTGCTGAAGAATCCGAGCACACCTAGCCGGTAGTTGATCGTTACGATTACTACATCTTCCGGCATGAAATATCGCGCTCCGTACAGCGTATCATCACCGGCACCGCCACTGTAGGCACCGCCGTGTACAAAAACCATCACCGGGCGCGTTCCAATCAGTGACGGACTGTACACATTCACGAACAGACAATCTTCTGCCTCGGTTGGTAGAGCATCCTGTGAGGGACAGGAACTGCCATGCTGGCTGGCATCACGCACTCCAGCCCATCCACCATGCGGTACCGGATTTGTGAAGCGCAATCCACCGACCGGTGGTTCCGCGTACGGAATGCCCTTGAAGGAATAGTACGTGCAGAACAGACCACACGACTCGGTCGTGCCCTGTACCTGTCCACCGGACGTGCTGATGATTGGGCGGTCCTGTGAGATGAGCATGCTTGAAAGAGTTGCTACCATTTAACGGCATGAAATAGTAAACTACCCGACCTACCTCACTCTGTCCATGACCAGTCAGTGCCAGTAAGACAAGCAATTGTACGACTCGGAACCACATGCTGCTAATAGAAACGTACACATTCTCTTTGGATTTAGATTACCACTGAAGCTTTTATACAGGTGCAGATGATGGCTTATTGTTTCCGGAAGTTTTTCGATTAGATATCGCTACCTGCAGCTGAACAATTCCAAACGATCTCTATCTTTACAAACGATACAGAAATAATCAAGTATTAAGGGTTGGGATCACAATCGCATCCCTATAAATCACGTGAATACGGTGACGATTTAAAATTTTGTTCGATTACTTGATTACGTCTAATTTCGTCTCCAGGCTATTTTCTTCCAGATCATTCTTATTCAAAAAAATGACGGATAAAGCTGTTTTCCTTTTATCGGTCATCTCTTGCTAATAATATCTGCACATAATCTTGGACAAAAATAAACGATACTTGGTGCCTACACACACACCGAGACGTTAGCGAAATAAAACCAAGTAGACAACTATAGTAGAAACATTTTGCATATTGGGTTTCCCGAAAATGAAAAAAAAAACATATGAGAAGTTGCAAATCACTATAATCGAGTTATATTTCTTTATATCATACGTTTTTTGTGTATGAAGCTGGGTTTTGAGTTAAACAGTAAAACATATTTGCCTTCATTTTTTTAATATTTTTATTTATGTTATATTTCTTTTACTAGTGTTAAAACTACTTCACCGATTACATTCTTTAATTTACTGTTTACTTCTATATTCATTAATAATCTTATCATACGTCTTAAATGTTGCCAACACACGCCTCTGTACCTGCTTACGAAACTCGGTTTATCAACAACTCAACACGTCCACTGGGGTACGGTATCGGTTGATTTGGTGATATCAGCAACGTTGCAGGAGTTGCCGAACTTAAGCGCACGGTACATTCGGCCAAAATTTTACTCAACCCCACACGAACTATCAGTAGCGCTAAGTTTGACCCAATGGGGAACGGTACGCCACCTAGGGGACGGTAAAGCAGTGTCTCTTTTCTCGATCGTAACACCGGTCTCTCTGGATCGAACCGGTTTGGATTCGGATAGAATTCTGCATCGTGGTGCAGTGCATAGATAGGAATGATCACTTTGGTATTCCTCGGAACCACTAAATCCACGCTAGGAAGTCGATTGTTCGCACCGGTTACAAATGATATCTCATCTACAGGGGGATACTTGCGTAGCGTTTCTGTAAAGTGTCGCAAAAAAAAACATTTTGTGGTGAGAATTGTACATGTTACTACAATTAGCTTAACTCCGTCACCTACCTCCAATAACCTTGTCCAGATAATCGACCATTGAATCACCGGAACGTTTCAGTACCTTGTGCAGATTGGTTTGAACTTTTCGATTGTGGCCCATCTCAAACAGGCAAGCAATTATTGTGCCTGATGCTATGAAAAACACGTTCTGTACTAATTCCAACATTAACGACTTTGTATCTTCAAATGCCATACGATCAGCTGCAGTAGTATGCTGTTCCTCGTGTGTCATATGCTTCAGGAAGTTGACATCCATGGTGCGTGCAGTTAAGATGGAACTAACTAGCTCCTCAAGTATGGCCGGATATTCTTGAACGTGGTTTAATGCTTTCCGTAACATACGCGTAAAGCCCTTGTTTGGAAAAGCCGTCGATAGTACGTCCCAAACAATGCCAGATGGTTGTTTGGCTAGTTTTTCTGTTAACGGGAGCATGTCACTATCGTCCTCGTACTTCTTCCCAAATATGCATCTCGTTAATGCTCGTGCCACAAATAGCTCCGTGATTGCTTTTACATCAACAGGAGCTTTGGACGATCCTAACATTTCGGTTATCTGTACGCTTTCCTCCGTAACCACGCCGATGATCGATTCGAAATGTTTATCCTCAAACGTATTCCACCAGTTTTCGAACGTTCCACTTTCTGATGCAACGTTCTCACCCAGCTTCACGAATTCTTCACCCAGTATATGCTCGATCAATCGTGGATCGGTCGGTATTACGCACGGTGTCAGATACATTACCGCTCCTCCTATGGGCCATTTTCTTGCTTTAAACAGTCGATATAACCGCTGGGTCGTGTGCATACGATGCTCCGTACGCCCTGCTGCCTTATAATCACCGTACAGTACACACGTCCTTCCGGTGCTGGGAAATCGACGATCAACCCAAACCGTTCGCCGTTTGTCCAGTATTAAACACAGTCCAAACCCAACCATCAACAGTACCGTAGCACCGAAAGCGATCCAAAACTCCACGATCAGCATTTTCAGTCGTGTATGTAACTTTTACGAGACTAGCACACTTTTCAACACTGGTTTGTTTCGATCCACATCCATCAGATAACAGACCCTCGGTACTCGGTTGAGCATAGTGTCGGTTCAAGACGGCGCGGTGTAAGCATTGATTTCGCAAGAATCTATTTTATCATTGCTCCAGAATCGAACGACCGATAACCGGTGGGTTGCATAATTTTGGGGGCTCACTGAAGCATCAAGGTATTAAGTTTCCCTTCCGAAGCATGATTAGCATCGCTTAGCGGGCTGGTGCGGGCATGATAAGATAATGACTTTAAAAGGCGTAACAGGTAAATGCTTAGCTCGCAGTGTCTTCAGTTTGGGTGTCTACACTCTTCATTACTGTCCGGGATTTAGAGCACAAATACACTTTCAACCCCTTTAGTTTGGATCGATGATTTATCATATAGGTCACAACGTCTGTTTGACAATATTACTTTGATATCAAAATAAAAATTGAATACTCCATGCTTTTTTGTCAAATGTTTTATAGAAGATGATTAAGCTGAATTGAAAATTACTCACAGCGGTTGATTAACGCAAAACATGGAGAGCTAGCTTACAAATATTTGCCCTTGTTAAGACCTCGAAAATCACTCAAAAAGAAACAAATAGTATCATTTCTGAAACTAATGCGAAAAGGTTTTGTTTATAAGAAAACTAATTGCAAGCAGATAGATTGAATTGTTTCCCTTTATTGAAACTTATATACTTCATTTTGCGCGATAAATTACTTCAATACTTATGAGTAACATAAGTCACAAATGAAGAATCAAATTTAGGTGTGATGATGAACAATCATACAGAAATGATCAACGATCATTTGTAGTCAAGCATCTACCTCCTCACTTTAGTCTTCATTCCTTATAATCACCGTACAGTACACACGTCCTTCCGGTGCTGGGAAATCGACGATCAACCCAAACCGTTCGCCGTTTGTCCAGTATTAAACACAGTCCAAACCCAACCATCAACAGTACCGTAGCACCGAAAGCGATCCAAAACTCCACGATCAGCATTTTCAGTCGTGTATGTAACTTTTACGAGACTAGCACACTTTTCAACACTGGTTTGTTTCGATCCACATCCATCAGATAACAGACCCTCGGTACTCGGTTGAGCATAGTGTCGGTTCAAGACGGCGCGGTGTAAGCATTGATTTCGCAAGAATCTATTTTATCATTGCTCCAGAATCGAACGACCGATAACCGGTGGGTTGCATAATTTTGGGGGCTCACTGAAGCATCAAGGTATTAAGTTTCCCTTCCGAAGCATGATTAGCATCGCTTAGCGGGCTGGTGCGGGCATGATAAGATAATGACTTTAAAAGGCGTAACAGATAAATGCTTAGCTCGCAGTGTCTTCAGTTTGGGTGTCTACACTCTTCATTACTGTCCGGGATTTAGAGCACAAATACACTTTCAACCCCTTTAGTTTGGATCGATGATTTATCATATAGGTCACAACGTCTGTTTGACAATATTACTTTGATATCAAAATAAAAATTGAATACTCCATGCTTTTTTGTCAAATGTTTTATAGAAGATGATTAAGCTGAATTGAAAATTACTCACAGCGGTTGATTAACGCAAAACATGGAGAGCTAGCTTACAAATATTTGCCCTTGTTAAGACCTCGAAAATCACTCAAAAAGAAACAAATAGTATCATTTCTGAAACTAATGCGAAAAGGTTTTGTTTATAAGAAAACTAATTGCAAGCAGATAGATTGAATTGTTTCCCTTTATTGAAACTTATATACTTCATTTTGCGCGATAAATTACTTCAATACTTATGAGTAACATAAGTCACAAATGAAGAATCAAATTTAGGTGTGATGATGAACAATCATACAGAAATGATCAACGATCATTTGTAGTCAAGCATCTACCTCCTCACTTTAGTCTTCATTTAACTTGGGTTTTTCATGGCTAGAACATAGCTCCCAGAGTCATAAGTTAAGCAATAACTTCTAATTCTTCTATTCTGAAAACAATCTTCATCAATATTCATATCCCAAAACTGAAGCTGCTCATGCAATGCTCGACAGATGTGGTTCTGTTTCGGAGTGCAAAATTACAAACGAAAACGATCACCTCTCCGGCTTCTCTGTTATTCATGGAATCGATGTAGATGCTCTGCGTTGGTAAGCAAAGAGAGCAAAAAAAAGTCTGTATTCATCAATATAAAGACGCAATTTGTAACCCAACCGTATGCCGGTGTGGTCGATTCCACCACCACATTCATGCATGACTCTTTGAGCATCCGCACCGTGACCGTCCGCGCAAACCAATGTCCAAAATTGTGAAGGCCACACCAGTTCACGCTTCACGATGATCATGAGCGTGGCGTTGTGAGCTGGCACCCATTTATCCAAATATTGTTGGTTCCTGTCCTACCCTTGCTGTGTATCTTCATCCATTGTTATGTGGATAAAATTGGGGTAGGGAGCTCTAACCCTTCCTGTCTCCCTTCCTCCATTCAAGAAACGGGGCAAACCGTTTGCTGTACTATTCCACTGCCATTATTGTCATCCGGCAAGCAAGTGAAATGCTGCCCAAAAACTGCTCAGTCATTACCGATTCGCAACACTACTTCGTCTTCGCCGTTTGATGGTGATGAGTCTTCTTTTCCGCCTAGCAAACTTTAATTAAGCCCCCGGCGCACGCGCTCATGTTGATTGTTTCATTTACATCCCACGCGCACAGTATCTTATCTACCGCAGTTTGTTGGTCCAAATAAACCGAAATCTGCCCGTCACGTTACTGTCAAAACGCGCAGTTTCGCACATGAGGTTATCTGTTCCGCTGCTCATACTAATGAAACTTTTATTTCTAAAACAAAAAAGCAAACCCGGTCCCTGTTCCTTTACATCCCAGATAATGAACAAAACGGTGGACAAAGGGATGTGTTCAGTGTAGAATGTAGCTATTGTCTTACAACTTTTCCACCTTCAAGTAATTGCCCTCACTCGGTGACAGGGTAATCATTTTCGGATCGAACGATACCCGGTCCGGCGTTCGCGCTGACGGTGAGAAGCGGAATTTTCTCAGCAGCGTTATCAGGCCCACCTTGGTCTGCATCACACCGAATCGCAGTCCGATGCAAATGCGAGGTCCCTCACCGAACGGAATGAACGTGAACGGGTGTCGCTTCTTCACCTGCTCCGGTGTGAAGCGATCCGGATCGAACCGTTCCGGATCGGGATAGTGCTCAGGATCGCGCTGAAGCGCATGCACTGGAATTTGTACTAGCGTTCGTTTCGGTATCACATGCTTCGTGCCGGGGATGAGATAGTCAACCGATGGTACACGGTTCAACGACTCTACCGGTGGATACTTCCGTAGTGTTTCTGTAATAATGTCAAAATTAGTTCACCATTACACTATCTCCTAGCCAATCACCATACCGTTAATCACATTGTCCAGATACTGTATGCTCATCGCAACATCGTACGTCACCTGTCCTTCGTTCTCGTCGATTGCTTGGTTAATTTCCTGCCGCAGGCGTTCCTGAATGTCGGGATTTTTGGCCAGCTCGTACAGACAGAAGCTCTGCGTGGTGGAGGATGTTTCGAACCCGGCCAGGAAAAACACAAATGCCTGCGCTGCCAGTTCCGTTTGGGTCATTCCTACCTCACCCTTGCCAACACTACCATCATCACTGTCGTCCAGCTTGCCCTTGTTCTTGATCTGCAGCAGCAAGTTCATAAAGTCGTTCCGCTTTACGTTGTTCGTTTCACGGTAGTTAACTGTTTCGCGCACAATCTTCATGAAAAAGTCTTCCACATCATCGTACGTGATCTTCATGCGGAACTTTCGCACCAGTCCCGGGTAGGACGAGGCAAGGAAAAACTTAAACATAATGATCGGATTCAGCTCGAACGCTTTGTTGCCGTACTTGCGAAAATCCGATTCCGGTGTACGAAGCGTATTACACTCGATCCCGAACGCACACGTACCGATCACATCGGTCGTAAATCGGCTCAGCACATCCTTCATCTCGATCTCCGGCTGGTTGTAGTTCGCTTCCATATACTTATCCAGCTCGACCGCCACATCCCATATCGTGCCGAACATTTGCTTCATTCGGCCGGATGTGAAGGTAGGCGTAAGCTTCTGGCGCAACACACGCCACGGATTTCCTTCCAGTGCAAAAAGATGGGCCGATAGGGGATCGTCTTTCGCGTTGTTAAACACACCGTGATCGTGGAACACGTTAAAGTCCTTCACCAGGATCGTCTTTACCAGTTCCGGATCGATCACGAGCACCGTTGGTACGATGAACTGGCTCATACCCACGTACCGTTCACCGAGCTGCTTGAACTTCTTGTACAGCTCCTGATGGATGTCTGCTCCATGCCTAGTCTGCGTTTGTCCTTTCGCATGTCCGAACAAAAAGTGTGGATTCGGTGCGTACGGAAAACCGTTGTCCTTCCAATAGTTGTGCTTGTTGCGGATGAACAGATACACCGCCGACACGACGAAGATAAATGCGGCCAGCACCGCGTTAATGAGCTCCATGTTTCGTTCGCCGGATTCCAACCACGGGAACTAACTGAGCAGGTACGTGTGGCGCCCGGCATATTATATAGGAGCTAGGCAATGTTGCTCAGAAAACTCGCCTGCCATAGATTAAGCGCCCTAGCATGACAGTGTGCGTGTGGAAGCTAGTGTAGCCGGTTGACTTGGGTGGAATGGGTTGAGATGTTCCCAAACTTAAATTTTACCAGTCATCGATCTGCGATATTTACAAACATCTTTGCAGAGCTGTGCTGGTGTTGGTATCATCACAAGTCTAGCTTTATTTTTTGCTATGCCGTGATATGAAGCTTCAACCCACCATTAGAAGAAAGTGCTGAATGCAATGACTTTACATATGCTTGAAACGTGTGTTACTGTAGGTGCGACACGCGCTCAACACACGATCCGGGAGCAGGTGACTTTTAACATTTAATTTGAATTAATTATTCAATCAACCGATTAATGCTCTCACACCCGCAGTCACGCGGCAGATAACAATTTATCGATAGTAAAGCGATGATTCTCGGAAAACAATACTAGTTGACACATTATGTATAATATAATATTTGATAGATTTTCAAACCAAACTACTAAAGTTACGATTAAAACTCAGATTTAACAGCCCATTTTATTGCCACCTGAAGATCTCATTGTTCAAATGGTTAGGCGTACAATAAGGAAACATTCGATCCAGGTTCGAACTTCAATTTGTTGGCGTCTAGTGTGCATCAATTCTTTATGCTTTT